>LWMK02000524.1:14452-46170 GCA_001693075.2 Taenia saginata
GTGTCCTGCATAGCACTGCGAGACTGGAGACATTGAATTTGCTGTTGTAGGATTGTTCCCTTTGCTTAGTGATTTTGGTCTTGCGGCACTTTACATGGGCAGATATCCATAGCGAAGCTAAGACCGATGCCAGGCAGACAAGCGAGAATGAGTGGCACATGGGTCCAGACCCACCTTCTAGACCAGCCTCGATGTGTCGGTGAGGAGATGCTGGCGAAGGAGTGTGTTGTTGTTGCAAGCGCGATGGGGGAAGGAGGGTTGTGTTGGAAGACAAGGGTGCTGGGTGGAAATTCGCTATGCTCTTTGCAATGCCATCTACTGATGGCGCGGCCAGAGAGAGCGCGATAGGAGTCTACATCAAATCTACCATCTCCATTCACCTTAAATTATGGCTGCGTGGTAGTTTAAGCATTACGGAGTCGATTATTACAATGCGGTATCTCTAACTGTTTCGCTTCAGCAGGTGTTTTAGTGGTTGGAACCCTGGTGTGTGTCCAACCAGATGCCCACATCACTACACAGAGATGTATGCAAAAGGAGTCTCAGTGCGTTCCTAACTGGCTGACAGCTGACCCTTAGCTGGGAGGAATCAACAGCGCGAGATGAAATGGAATGGCTACGATCGTTGGCACCTTTAATAAGGTCGTCGCCAACTAAAACCAATTTGGGTTTAAGGCTATGGAGGCATGTCAAACTCCTTCAGAAACCTTGTATGCGAACTAGCATTGCCGAACCACTTGATTATTTGTGTTTCTTATCGTGGTGAGAACAGATTCATTTTTGCAAACTCAGTAGCCACCAGGCAGTAGTTACAGCATTTTTCCTTCTTGGTTTAGTATTTGTTGGGCAAGAATGATCGGTCATGCTGGCTCATGACACAAAGGCACCAATCAAGACTAACATGGGTTAGTGGGACGTGATCGCTGAATTACACTGATGGCATTGTCCCAACTGAGACTGCGGTGGAGCGCCTGTGGAATGGCCGCTAGGAGGTTCAAATTCTTAGCTGAGTGCAAGATCACTTGTTTTACTGTAGACTCCATTTCCACCCTGGCATCACTGTCAGGAGCCGAGATCGGTGGCCCCTAATCTCTTTTGTGCCGTAAAGGAACCGACCATGAATTCACAATGGCTCTACAAATTGGTCAAGCGAAAATGGGGCTGGGTGGGAGGTCATACAGTCATCCGTTTCCATATCATCACATCTTCGACTAGTTATCAACAAGTTTAATTTAAAACATTTTTTTCATGGATCATATGTTTAAATCTGCCAAATGTATTTTTGTTCTCTCGAGAAAAAAGAGTTGATTTTCTGCCTCTGCTTCCAAGCCGTATACGTATTTTGGCGCACTCAAGATGTCAACAAATTTCCAGATGGCTAAACTCGTCTAGGAGGGCACTTGCGTTGTGCTTATTGTATTAGTCAAATTGTTATGAACTTCGCTGTGCCAGGTGTTTTTAACTGGTACTCACAGGTATTTTCGAAATGAGGTTAAAATGACCGTCGCACAATGAAACGCCACTGAGCAGTCAATCTCCTTCATTGTTCTTAGCCGGATAAGCGCTCGGTGGTCCGTTCTCACAATGAACTGTTTCGCTACCAGGTAATGTTTAAAGTGCCGAACCATTGTAGAGATGGCGAACAGTTCGCGTTCCGTCGCACTTTTCTGTCTTGATATTTTTTGTTGAGTCCGATACTGGCGTATGCGATGACGTGTTGCCTGTCTTCGTTATCCCGTTAGGATAGCACCCCGCCTAGGGCTACGTCGCTGGTAGCCATGTCTAGTACAAAGCAGGGTGCATCGTTCTCGAAGTTGGGTAAGGCCAGGATAGGAGCGGTGCAGAGGCTGCGCTTTATTTCCTTAAAGGCCTCATCATTTTCGTTCTCCCACTTATAATTCTTTTCTGCCTGCTTATCTGTCAATTTGTGCAGAGAACCGGCGATCTTGGCGAAGCCTTTGACGAAACGTCGGCAGTAGCATGCCAAGCCGAATAAGCTGCGCAGCTCCATCCGTTTGGTCTGTGTCGGCTACGTTCTCACTTGGTTGGTAAGGTCTTCGACGACCGCCAGCCCATTTGACAAGACTGAATGCCTCAGGAATGCAACCAAACGTTAAAGGAAGTGGCATTTCTTTGGATTCAGGGTCGGTCCAGCGTCTCAGGGGCGATCCAGCACTATTTACAGGCTGGCATTATGCTCCTGCATGTCTTTGTTAAAGACAGGGATGTCATCAAGGTAGATTATACAGTGCTTTGGAAAAAGCTCATTCGTGCTGTCTGCATCAGACGCTGGAGGGTAGCTGCAGCATTACACAGTCCAAACGACATTGTCTAAAATTCGTAGAGTCTGCTTGGCACCATGAAAGCTGTCTTATCCCAGTCCTTTTGCGCTACTTGCACTAATCAGTAGCCGGATTTCAAGTGCAGGGTGGAAAACCAGTTTGCTCCGTGCAGAGAATTCAGTGAATCGTCAATGTGAGGCAGTGGAAAAGCATCCTCCTTAATCACGGCATTCAGTTACCTGTTTTCAATACACAGCCGGAGGCAGTCGTCACCTTTCTTTACTAGCGCGATTGGAGAGGCCCACGATGACTTGGATGGCCGTGTAACGTCGTCTGTGATCGATTTATGTCTTACAAGAGGACCGGAGAAACGCGTCTTGGGGCTGCCATATTAGCTTAGCTTCACCTGTGTCAATGGCATGTTTGATGATGTTTGTCCACCCGAGCTTGGTTGCCTGCCAAGTAAACATTCTAGAGTGTCCGCCTAGCAATGAGTGCAGTTTCCTCCTTTCGCTGTCGGTGATGTGTGTTAACTACGAGCAAAGCTCATCTAGATTGTTAACAGGAATGCCCACTGCTTCGAAAAGAGCACTGCAAATTTTGTTGGCGTCCTTTTCACAGGGAAGGCTCGACTGACTTTGATGTTTTGTGCTGCTGGGCCATGAAGGTACCTTCTGCGAAATTCAGGATTGCTTTAGTCTTGCGAAGGAACTCGCCGCCCAGTATCACGTCCCTCACCAATCCTGGACACGTAATAAATTGCACTGTCCAGGTTTCTTTCTCCAATGTGGCCTTTAACGGCGTCTCAAACGTTAGCACCTGTGTGTAATTTTTAGGTGCGAAGACGCGAGGACGTGTGACAAGCACTTTATGGGCAAGTTCACCGTGACAGATTTTTTACTAGCACCGCGTGGTAACACTGAGGTTAATATAATATCTGCGAGTGACGAAAACGACATTCCATAAGTTTTAGTACTGGAAAGGTTGATGGGAAATCAGTAGAGCATCGTGGTCACCAAATGCACGGATTGATTGTCTGAGAAGGAGATAGAGCAAGGGCTGACAGATGCAAAGAAGTGCAAGCAGGAGGATGAGAAAGAGAGAGTGGAATGGTGGTGAACAGTAAGTCGACTGCATTTACAGCAGGGAGAGGAGGTTGTAGAAAGAGTAGGTGAAGCAGAAAGCATAGGAAAACATTGAAAGGCATAAAAGCGAAGTGTAAGGGGCCGATTAGGTGGATGGGCACCGTAAACAGACCGAAAGGAGGAGCATGGATGAATGCACAACAAGCTTCAGTATTAGTGCAGACGTATTACGTAAATGGCTACCTCACATCGTGAGGTCAGAATTGTGCAAAGCAAAGCAGGCAGTTGTGGAGATTGAATCATTTCCCTGCAATATATGAAGAAAACAAACCTAAAATGTGACTATCTAAATGTAATTACTTAGACGTAAGCCATTGCAAATTACTACGCCTTCATTTACAACATTCGCTTGCATTTTACTCATTTACACGACAAAAGGGCGTTGCACTTGCATAAGATATGAAGATGCGCAGCATGTAGGCATTTTTAAAGAGAAGACAGAATCGTTAATAAGACACCTTTCCTTCAGCAGACCGTTGTAAGTGGGCCCTACTTTATAAAAAGTAAATTGGATCGCCTAGCCTGGGGGATGGCATGAGTGAGAGGATTGTGATCACGCATTTGGAATGACCGCATTTGCAAGAAAAATAATTCAAGGCAGTCTTGTTAGAGTGTTATTTTTACCAGACTGCAGAATGAAATGCAGGTCTTTTTAAGTGATCCGTCTTCCCTTTTAAGATGGTCCATATGCGGCTGAATTAAAAACATCCAACAGATTGAGATCCGTTGAGAAGCATAACACGACATCGATGTGGACACTTGGTACGCTTATCCTTTACGACAGTCAACAGCTGAGCTAACTTTCTATTTATAGCTTTGATTCGAGTCCACTACGGTAGAATTCACCAAAGGATTGCAAATTCTACCCCATCGACTATACCATCCCATACCTTAATGTCTATTTCTAGAGGAATGGTTGTTGGCTCCTGCATTTTTAACCAATGCCGTTTCGCCCTCCTCAACTCAATGTGTGATGCGTCACTCTTAGCGACGCACCAACCCTGTGCACAGTCTGATGTTTTGTCTCATGCGTGCATTTCATGAAGTATATTTTAAGCGCTCGTAACGCTCCCAACTGCACAGATTTCCCAAACTTCCTGATTTGCCTCTTTTCGAAATGCCTGTGGAACATTGGTCACGATACCTGAAACAGGTTATGCGCATCTATTTCGCCATCTTACTCATCGTATTGTCACCTGCTGTCACTAATCACGAGAAAGTTTATCTCTAACCTAGTTAGAAAACAGTCTGATGGTGTCAGCTGGCTAATGCCAGGCCTCAAAATCGCTTTGAAGCTAACAAGTGGATTCAAAGAGACGCCTGCCGACCCAGTGTGCACTGATTGGCTGCTTGAAGCATTTGCTCGTACCCTATGCTCACAATGAGGAACTGGTGACCCCATAGGTGAGGTAGCGCAGGCAGGTATCCTCCCAGCATGTTGGGTTTATTGTGTCAGTGTTTCGAAGAGGAGGCCGATGGGGCAAAGAATAAGGCAGAAATTATTTGTGCTTTATCTTGTTAGAGTGTCCAACTAATAGCTACTGCCGTCTCACGTAACCCGATATTTATTTTACAGGGAATGCCTTTTATCCTCCTGATTGTTCTACGCTCATTATCTCTGCCCTGCAATGTGTTTTGTCGAGGACGAGCTTAACTAGGTAAGCGCGACTTTCGGAGCATTGGCCCATACCTTAATGTCTATTTCTAGAGGAATGGTTGTTGGCTCCTGCATTTTTAACCAATGCCGTTTCGCCCTCCTCAACTCAATGTGTGATGCGTCACTCTTAGCGACGCACCAACCCTGTGCACAGTCTGATGTTTTGTCTCTNNTGTGTCTGGTGGCAAATCGATGCAAGGAAACTGCAAGGCCTGAAACTAGACTGATGTGTTGTTATCCGCATTTACAACAAAGGATGACGACAAAAAACTAAAAAACTCAGTAGCTCGTTGACCTTGGCATTCCAACAAAACCAATGTCAATTCAACCGTGAGCTTCTAGCTGACAACGGCGACTCCACTGCCGCCAACAAGAAGACCACCACTAGCTCTACTTAATGCGATGCAGTAGCATGCACAACGTAGTCATGGCAGTGGAGAAGAACGAAAGGGGATGAGATGGGAAACCATTTCACTGCGAGCAATGCCACGAATGCGTGGAGGAGGAAGTAGATGGAATGAGGGAGAGGGTGAAGCGAAGACCATTATGGAGAGGTAGGAAGTGAAAAGTGTGCCAGCCCACACGACGTGTACTGCCACGGTCACCAGCGCGTGAGCTAACCCACAACCGCGAAACATAACCCTAGTAGTGACGGAAGTTAGGGATTACCACCCCGTGCTTTTGCTGGCGTTCACTCTCTCCTCACCTCACTCCCTAACTTCCCATCTCTCGCCTTCCCGTGCCATTCGCACATTGCATCACTCCTCCCCTCACCTAATACACCCTCCGTCCATTCGGTCTCATCTTCCTTCCGCCCACACCTCATTCCTCCTCACTTGTCCCTTTCTTCCTTCACTCCCTATTTATGCATTTCATTGCAATGCATATCTGCATTTATAACTGTTCTCACCCTTCAACTAGCCTCAGTGCTTTCCTCTGTGAGTTCAAATTTTTGCCTTTTAACGCCAATTTATTTAAACCATAATTTTGTTCCAGCGATAACGCTGAATCAAGTTACTAATCATTTTGATGAGCCTAGTTAAGATTGATAAAAACGCGAAAAGTTTGAATAGCACAGAACAGTCCTTCGCTTCCACAGCAGGGGCGGTTTCATGAATGAGCAAGGGGTAGCACACTCACAAATTTCAATTATCCTCTCGAGGGGCATGATAAAATCTGTACCCTCCCTCCTTCTTTGACTACAATGAATTGTGCAGCAAATTCATCCTGAATTCACAGATTGAGGAAAATTGACGTAGCCGTTTTAGCTTCTTGCGACTTCATGGGTTCCACTTCGTCTACTTTCCTTAAGTAGTTGACCGTAGCCAGATTGCATTCGTTTCCCATCTTGGTGGATGAATGTGGGCCTATGATGTCTATACCCACTCTTTTATTCTGAAATCACGTAAATTGGGTTGCAGAGGCGCATCTGCGGTGGAGCGGGACCTTCTGAAACTGATGCTAGCAGTGCAATCCATAGTAAGTGACGGCCACACTTGTCATTTGCTGGGACCCCTTGTTATTTTATACATCATTATATGACCCTTTCACGCATTTATCTCCTCAAGCTCTGTTTGGATTAACAAACCTGGGGCTACCAGGCAGTTAGTGGGCATAGTGTCTTCTTAATACCATTAAACCTCATCCTCATTGGAGGGTTTTACCACTGCTGCAACATCCGTCTGACTGCCTTGCTGAACGAGCTTATAAGAGAACACTAAATACTCATCGTATATTAGAGCAATATCAGGATCGGTTCACTGTGAGTCTCACTAGCAGTGTTTATTTGACTGGCTCGAAATAGCGTACCCAACACACCCCTACATATGTCCCCTGAGAGGAATCATTAGGACAGTGCATCTGCGTTGCCGTATGCATTTCCTTTACTGTACTAAACTGTGAGTTCATATTGCTGCAGTTGCTTGTACCAGCGTACAACTGAGCGCTTGAATTCCTTAAATGCTTAACCAAGTAAGCGCTTGATGACCTGTTACATTATGAAATGTCCCGCTATCATAGGGTGTCTGAAGTGTCCAGACATTGTGCAGACGGCTATAAATCTGCACTCCTTTGCACCCTTTCGCCTTAATTTCGTTAGATCTAATAATGACGTAGGCATCAGCGTAATTTCTTCCTTTTTTGTCCCTTTCCGAAAGTACACTGCTCATGGCTATGTCACTGGTGTCTCAGTCCAGTATGAGGGGTAGCGTATCGTTGTCGAGGTTTGGAAAAGCCAGAGTCGGCGTGGAAAGGAGTGTCCGCTTCCGCTACTCCAACAATTCATCTTGCTTGTTTCCCTACGTGAAGCTATTTTCTGCCTGGTTCTCGGTTAGTTTGTGCAGAATAACCAACAAACTTAGTATAGCCTTTACTATAGCGTCTGCAGTAATTTGCCATACCGAGGATACCGCGCAGCTCCGTCCTATCAATTGATGTTGTCAAGTTTCTCACTTGTTTACCACGGTCTTCTTTGACCACCATCCCTCTAACGGGATTATATACCCCAAGACAACGACCAATCATCGAGTGGAACAGCGTTTTGTTGGATATTGGATCAATTCCGCATCTTGCAGGCAATGCCCATACCAATAAAATACCATCATCGGAATAAATTGCGCAGTGTCAAAAAAGCCTTATTTGCGCTGTCTGCATCAAGTGTTGAATAATCCTTGCGGCGTTACAGATTATTACAGATTTCGACAGGTATTGCCTAGAATGATAAAGCCTGTTTAACGCGATGGAAGTCGACTTCTTTCTGTCTGGTTCTGCTACTTCTACGTGTGAGAAAGCGGAATTCAATTCCTTCGTGGTAAATGAATTCGATCTAAGCAAGAGGTGCGACGAATTGTTTGCATGGATAAGAAGAATGCGTCCTTCCGGCAATCGAAGCACAGTCGTAGACTACCGACGCTTTTCTTTACCAATATGTTTAGAGGGGCCCATGGTGGATTGGATGGTTTATAGCTCCATTAAAAAAAGAAATTGATGCTCTGTAGGAAAACTGGACAATCTGGAAACTATGGCTGGTTGTGAGTTGTTTTTATCCGACTTCTGACAGGATCTTCGTAGACAATCAATTCTTTTCCTCTTAATTTTTAATTCCCACACAAAAACTCGGGTTCTACTAATACGTTACCTCCGATCTGTCAATCTAAAAACCTGGTGCGTTCCTCCCGCTATTTTTCTACAGTAATTTGATTTTGCTTAGGTTGGTAAATAACACTGGAACTCTTGATAGTAGTAGTGCACAAAATCGCACTACTACTATTGTTTCCGAAATTCGCCATTGTCTCCTTATTGAGTTTGGCTCCTTTGTAGTGGAACGCCCAATTTTGCTTGGCTTCGTGTTTGTTCCCACTCTGTTTTTTTTAAAGTGACATATTTTTGATTAGTTGGCATCAATCCAGTCCTGAGCTTTAATGTCCCTGATGCACTTTAAATTTAGTCGGGTTATCAGTCCTCTAGATTAAGCCGGTACAATGACAGCGCTAATCGGTCAAGCGAAAGTGTAACAGATATTTCTAGTAATCATTTAAATTTTTTAATCTTGCACAGTGTGGATATATGTTCATCGTCATCGCAATGGAAATCATCTGTCCCTCACTAATGCATCCCCAGTGTGCTTGTCCGATCGCATTTTCTGCACGGAGAGGTCTTCCCTGGTTTCACCGCCAAAACCGCCAAAGAAGATACCTTACTAAGTAGGGCTTACCACTGAATGACAAAATAAAGACGGCCATCATCGAGGCATTTTCATCATCATCACCGCACATTCTTTCACACACACCATTTGCAGGGATTTGGTAATTATCAGTCTGAAGACAGCGGCAATCGATTCCCTCCTATTTCTATGCATTGAATGGCTGCTGTTATACCACCGGCATCACAAAGAAGCCAAAAGATCGGTGATTCTTATCTTTGGTAGCATTGCCCTCACTTCCAAAACTTTATTCGTTTGGGTCCATAGTTAACAATGGCATTTACAATGCATATTGATCAGTGCAGCAGTCGCGTGCTGCCCTTTTTCTACCAATTTTCACGGTGAGAATTCGTTCAACTCTGTTTGCCGCTGATTTGCATGCACTCCTTGGTGCTGTTCCTTTACCTTTAAAATAATTCTTCCTCGAAATTACACTCTGTCAAGTTATTTGTTTATTTCAATTGACTTGTGCTGTTACATTCGATATGTCTCATTCATGCAGCAGATAACACCCGTTACTCTTCCTGCAACTCAGATAAGAAGCATTTCTCCCGTGATGCCATGCAAAAGTCTTTACGTAAAAGTGGGAAGAAGGAGCAAGATCTGCGTGTTGATGTCAGTCGCATTGATATGAGAGTGGGCAAAATCGTGGAGGTGGAGCGACATCCTGATGCGGACTCACTCTTTGTGGAGCAGGTTAGTCGCAATTGCTCTTCTTCCTCCAGATGTTCTCTTCTTATAATTCTGGCGCAGACATGGGCGAGACGTTCGCTCATGCTATTTATAGGGGCAGCGAAGACATTTTACAGAAGGCAATGCTACTTCCCTGAGGGTTTCTGAGCAATCAAGTAATTCGTACCTCTGGCTCTCGCCCACGCAGCGCTTTTAGGGCTCTTACTGTGGCAAAGTTTGTTCACTTACGTGTATTTATGGAGTTTTCGACTATGATGCCAAAGCAATGATCTGTAGACTAGGCGCTTATATCGACTTCTCAAGGGCCACAGAGGAGAGCAAATCAGGGGTACGGATCTGCATAACGTTGAGTGTCGATATATGAATGCAAGTTGAACAAAACATTGCGCAGGAGTTAGAAACGCAGTAAAATCCGATGCTAGAATGTAAGAGCGTTATGCTCATCATCTAAGGATGCATTCAAAACAGGCGTTATTGCTATAGATAAGGTTAAAGTGTCGTTATCACTAAACAGATTGCACCAAATTATAAGATTTCCATTTACGAGGTACGGACTCTCTTCAGTTGTTAACCAGGTGTTATATGGATTGAAATAGCCTTTTATGTGCTTCATTTTACCTAATGTCTAATGACACAGTACTTGTTGAGCGAGTGGATTTAACGCAATGCCTTGTTTTTACTCTAGGCAGCTAATCCTGGATGGCTTTCGACTTTTGGAGCAATGGTCCAGCATCTATCCTCTCATGACTGGTCTCAATAAAACAGGCTTAAATGAATGGGCCGAGAAATATGCGACTTTCTATTTTGCACTTCTTGCAATGGCAGTTTTCAAGCTTCGACGGAGCTGTTTTGATCCCATTTGGCCAAGGTTTGTTAGATAGTCCATTGGATGTCTTGAATTTCTCGCCAACCACTTCGAAAACACCGATCAGTGCTCCGAGTGGACAAGACATCAAGATATCCAGAAATGTGTTTGTTGCCTTTAAGATCACAGATGGTGTGCAACGTAAAACCTCTGCATTTGGATGATGAGACGCTCGTTAGCGTGAAACGAAGTTAGCCTAAGTGCAAGTTCGGGGGGATTTGAATGTCATTAAAATTACCGAGTAGTCCGCATGTTATTATCCAAGAGATCATGCAGATACGATCGCTAAGAAATGTGTTTTAGATTCTCTTTGCAGCAGCAGACATGCATTCCTTACTTTGGTCATTTAAGTTAGACCGTGCTAGTAAAGCAAACCAATGTCAATTTAAACTCCTTTTTGTAATGCACAGCATAAGAGTCATTACAAAACGAAAGCCAATCTTCAATTCCACTTTGATTTTTTGGGATAAGTAGGCCAATTCAATTGTTGCGTTAAAAAACGGTGAAATTTTTTCTAATATTGGTTCCTACTACTCATCTTAAACACAATTATCAGGGGCGTTTAGACATCCCAGGCGATAAGAAGCCCAGTTTTTATCCTGGTGCTGATTGAGTCAATGAGGTTAGGTTCCCCTTGTCGCTTATCCTTCTCATTGTAATCATTACTGCTAGCCTATTCTCTTCGGCAGGTCAGTTGATGTTTGACGTTTTTCGTGCGCTGACATCATCGATTCGGGCCACCACATAGGATTGGTATGATTAACGGTTCTGCAAAAATTCTGCAGCTAGTGCGATTCAGCACTATTGTTGCTATGCGCCTTGTGATTCGATGAGTTGCGACTTTTGGCATTCGTGATGTTCTTCTCGGTCATTATACCCTTGTAGGGGATGTCACACACACTTACCGTCAAAGGATTCCACTCAAGCTGTGAGTGCCCGTGTCCTACTCATCAGTAGTGTCCTTGACTCACCTTATTAACTAACCGTCCTTTTTATTGTGATAACGTTTACTCTCTACTGCGTATACGTCTTTTGCATGCCGTTAATTCATGTATTTTAAGTTGTGATGCGTTTAAACTCGCCTCTGGCCATCAGGAGGCTAGTCTTGCTATCAGATCTCATCTATCCATTAGTCAGTGTGGACGTGTACACTTAAGCAGTTGACATTTCCTTGAGTCGGTGGAACAGTCACCCTAACAGTGCATCGTGCCTATCCAAATGGCTTTTGAAGTGAGTAACAAAGAATTAGTCAAGGATTCAAAATCGTCTCTGGAAATGTCATCCGCCCTTGACGCAAAATGACGCTGGGCAGGTATAAAGAGAGATGAGTTATCAGTGCGACTGATCCCATCTGTTGGAAAATTTACTTCAATTGACTTAGAAAGGACAGCTCGTTACTCTTCCGTTTATGTCCATACTTTGTAGAAAAATGAATTAGTAGTTTTGCGCCTAAAAATGCCTTACTTGACAAGTAGCTTCTTCGTCTGTGCCAAATCAGCTAATCATTTAAAAGACTGAGAATACGAGTAATGTGTGGTAAACTGTAACACATGCATTGATGCTCGAACATGTGGTTGCATACACGACTACTATTTACTTGCGGTTGAACCACTGTAAGCATTGCAGGCTCTGTTGCGAGGTTTCGCACAACGCGACATACTCTCTAACGAAATAGGTCTCCGCAAATGAACATGATACTCTGCAATGTTCAGAACTGCCACCTTAATCAAGATACACGTTTCATTGCCACAATAGTAAGCCTTGTTCCATGTTAAGGTGCGCTTTTAGGTTTTTATTAACATCTGGGCAAATCAGTGCATGTGTATTCAAGTCCATATCTGTGTGTTCACTTACGCATGTTTAATGCATAGAGATGTGCTCCAAGTTATTATTAAATGAAGTATAATTAGTAGCTGGGGTCATGCTTCGATGCGAACACCGAGCACTTGAGGTACAAGTAGTCAACTCGGGCATCACTTCGTCCACATACATAAGATGTATTTAACTGACCTTTTGCGCATTACCTTATTCGCTCGGTGTTTGCAAAACATCCGGGTCACTGTTACTACTAAAGGAGAAAAGCGGACGGGCTTCATTGACGTTTTCCTAGCATTTATGCTAATTATAAAACAAGTGAAGTGTTTATTTGGCCTAAAGATTGTCCCTGCGAAACAGATAACTACAGGATTTTCATAAAGACGCTTTTTGATTTCATCTCAGCTTCAAAATTGCAGGTTCTATCTTGTGGCTCTTTAAATAAATCGGGATCTTCGAATCACAAATTTGCCTTACACTGCTTTCCAACCCAGCACTAAGTTGGTAGACATAAATCTACGAAATTTCGTATTGAAGGTCATCCCTGGCCCCCTCAGTATTTGCTCTTCAGCTTTTCTTACCGAATGCAGCTTACTACAAGGCAAAAAATGCAATGATTTGATGAATCCAGGCTGTGGAATGAATCTTCTTTATTAGTTGTAGAGCAAGACGTAAGTTTGCTACATTTTTACAATGGCAAGTCCTCTACAGGGTCGACCAAATAGCTAACGAATCACGTAGGGTTGCACATCCTTTGCAATGGCAAACTGGAGCAGATATCCGAGAGTGTCTCCGCTCGCGACAGCTTATCTACGTGCATCAACTCATCAATTTATCAGACGAAAGACTCATGCAGTTACAAGACGCAACTCGATCCGGGTAACTCATGGACCGATGCTGAATGATAGCGTGCTGAATATTTGCAATGACACAGACGCGACCGATTTTATATCACCGCGTCCTCAAATGCATAACACAGCATTGTGACGCCTGTGGAGTCCAAAAATTATGTAAAAAATTAATTTTCGTGGCGCAATATTTTAGAGGATTTCAGCACACGGCATGATCTTGGAAAGAATAAGGCTTGCTCTCGCTGACGCAAATTTTGTCTCACGACATCAGGGAGTGTCTAACTCCTCCCACTTCAGAGAAAAACCATTTCACCAAGTCAAGATGCTGTCCTTACCATCCGACTGTCTACGACACAAGAACCTCACCTAACAGGATAGCTTTACTGCCTCCATTTCAGCCCCATTAACTTCGCCTCTCCCCTCCAGTGTCAACATAAAAGGTGGTCTATTCATCTGACTTAATTTCGCTAATGGATGGACAGTGCATATTGGTCCATTCTTTGCATCGGTAATGCGGTGGCGCCAGAGATTCCTCAGGTATAAAATGCTTCTACTACATCTGAGGCCTTTATCAGTGGTGGTGGCTGTGTTTGCAGCAGACACTTTATGAATCAGATATACTGGTCAGCGACGACGAATGAGGAAGTAGGGTGGCAGTGATCACACTTGCTGTGGTGGCATCAGTGGTGGCGAAACCATTGCTTGGTGCTCAGCATTCAGGATCTGAATTTTTAAACATCGATTGCAACTCTCGAGGGAACCTAAGAGTTTGGTACTCGTATTTCTCCCCAGCCACTTGGTCACTGCGGGTGTTTACTAAAGTTAAATCGCAAACACAATAATTCGGTGAGCAAAGGATACCAGTTGTTCAACTATTCCTTTCGACCCTTCATTTGGTCGTTTGCGCCAACGTGGTAGATAAGGTCACATAAAAGAGCCTCTGGCAGAACAAATTAAAAAGTTAAAATATGTGAAGGAACGCTGAGCTGCATCATTTTAGGGTTGGAGGATTAAAGCGAGTCATGATCGGGCCCAGTTGGTATGTTACGAGTTGCTACCGTGTGGTTTGCTGCGCTGTTTCACTGTCGATACCCTCACCTCAAAATGACACAGCTCAGCAACGAATATACACACGTTCTTTGAGCAGCCCAATTTACTGGCACAATGTTAGATCATAAAACAGCCGCTTGACAGGACACGAATCCAGTTGACCCATGTTAGTGTCTGCGGTGTCATGGAATATCGAGGTGGGTTCTCAGCAGAGGTTGTGCATCTGTAAACATTTGAGGTGGCAAATGCTAGGCAAATGGTTATCATCTCTAGCTCCAAGATCAATCCTACTGCAGGCAATGCTAAAATGCACTTAGCGTTCAGCAGCTGCGCTGGTGGTGGATCTTTGGTTAGGACACAAGACGAATCGCATTGGAGGCGAGTGCACTGGGTAGAGTTGCGTTTCGCGTTTTGTTGTTGCTATTCACACCAATCTCGCAATCGGAAGCGACACCATGCATACCAAATAAACCTTCACATCACGTCATTGAAGTCGGTTGAACGCAAGTGTCGTGCAAACCCTTGTAATGGTTATTTGGAGTAGGGGCAGCTGTGGAACGGATATTCATCATCCCTTATTGAACAACCAACATAGGCAACCGAACCAACCGTGAGGTATGGCTTACTAACGAGATGGTCTTTTAGGGCGTTATGAGGCAGGCTTGCGTGCAAAGATACATTCGNGGCAACCGAACCAACCGTGAGGTATGGCTTACTAACGAGATGGTCTTTTAGGGCGTTATGAGGCAGGCTTGTGTGCAAAGATACATCCGTAGACAGTAAACAGGATGTCATTTAATGTAATTTAACGTGCATCCTTTAATTACTAATAAGTTTAACCTCTACTATCTTAAAATTACAAGTTATAAATATATCTGCATGGAGCACTCGCATCCCATAATCCATGAGAACGTGTAACAATTGCAAATTGCTAGTGGAGGTGTTCGTCATTCTTTCTGGTTCTGTGATCAGCAATATTGCTCTAATCGTGACCAAAACCATCGAACAATGTTGTTTTAGCTGCAAAGATTATATAATTTCCTTTAGTTGGAAAGTTTTGACTAACTGCATTTCGTTAAGTCTTTCAGATCATTCGGAGGGCCAATTACGAGCCTTTTAAAAAGCATGGAGAAGAGAAGTGTAGTTAAGTTTAAAAGGAGCTCATCGTCTTGAGGTTTTAGCACAAAAGAAGAAAATTTGTGCAACAAACAGGTGCAAGTAGGCTATATGCTCACAACCCATAACCTTATCCTCTCCGTTTCAGAAGCCTAATTCAACATTATGGATGTTCAAAAATCGTGGAGCTCGAAAGATCTGCCATCAGCTACAATGCATGCTTCTGTCAAATTCTTGTGAGCACAACACAACCGCACGGTTCGAAATCCCTTTGCTGAACGTAAATTTTGCAGGTTGACAGGCGGTTAACCTGGGACTTAGGAAAGCGGTAAGCCTAGACTTCTATGCCAGTCACGTGCATAAGCATATCTGCTTCAATTCAGATTCAACAGTGCTATAACTGGCGTAAATATTAAATTCCAAAGGCACTTGATGAGAGGGAGTTTGATTGGTGCAGATGCTTATCATTACAACTTTGCAGCTGCTAATACCGAGTAAGTGAGGTCCAGAAAATGGCATACAAAGGCACACAAAGCTGAAGGTAAGGTTGCTGAATAAGTTCCCTACGGTGCTTGAAGTGCTTATACTTGGCTGATCCTAGTTAAAAAACGACCAGAAATGGTTAAAATGAACCTGACACCAAATTGATTTTCAATCTGTGTGCTCACCTACAAAGTAATCAATTTACGTAAGAATAGGTAGCGCATCTCCATGCGGTGATTTTTCGGTATTAGGAAATGGGATGGACAAGAGCCTCACTAACCTGCACATTGCTGGTCCATAGCGACGTCTACAGAAATCCCGATTAACGTGATAGTGATAGACTCGGAGAAGATTGCGCACAGTGACAGAGAGTTTTCCATGCGCCGACTCGGATTTGCATACGAGATGGAAGCCGGTGATGCCGCTGCGAAGGGGCCGTTCAGCGGCCTGACGCAAGACAACACCGTGATATTAAGAGTGGGTCATCGTTGCTGCCACAGCACCTTGGCAGACTCCTCTTCATCGCCCATCCTCCGCCATTTGGTGGTTTCACCAGCACTTCCACCGAGCTCTAAGTACGCACGTGCTCCGTGGGGTACCCAACTCCGCATCCACCCACCAGCACCCGCCCATGGCACGTGCGGCATTCCGTTACATAGATGGAAAGTTGACCTTACCCAAGTCCAATCGTCCGCTGCACTGTAGCCCAAGAGACGTACGATTCCACCTGGGGTGGAAGAAGAAGGGGACAGTTGATCAAAGTTGAGCGAGAAAATTCACTACAGTTGGCTCTTTGGCGCAGGCGAAACAGTTGATTAATTAGAGATACACAATTCATAGATAAATGCTGGGTATTGAACTCGAAAATGAGATGCGGACGACAGAAAGAACTTCGGCCAGAGCGAATAAGGCAAAGCTTGCGAATTGACTAAAATGAAACAGTTCTGCCAGTACCGGAGATTCGGTGTAACAGTTGCGAGGATGGCATTGATAGGTTTAAAATAGATAGATATGACCCGAAAATTTAAAAAGCTAACATGGGAATGCAAAACTGGAGTCTGCTTTGCTAAAATAGGATTACTTTAGTTCCATAACTCGACACTAAGTTGGCGTCGCTTTGCATATTCGAGAGCTTGTGACCACTTGGAAGCAATCATTGGGCACAATTAAGGTTTACGATCCATGAACCGAAAGATTTTAATTGGAATGGTAAGTAACCATGCCTTCATCATCCAAGTTAGCATTTGTGGGAATGCAAATCTAATTTGGAAGTTGGGGCAAGAAAAGATTAAAAGCAATTAGTACAATAGAAGACCAACACATTTAGCATTCCAGTACCGTGAAACAACACCAAGTGAGTCAGGCATCAGCCTTTCACTTTAAAGGTTTGCTGCCTCCTGCTTAAAGGCAAGTTGTCAACAGACAAGTGATAAGCTTTACAATGAGGAAGAGCTCGGGGTGACAGACTTTCATTGAAGAGTGAATGCATCTCTCGATTTTAGCTTTGGAGTACTACGTGATTTTAATGAAGCGGAACAAACTGCGATTCTACAACTCTGAGCAAGAAGCTTCAGATTGATCACTAGGGTTGAGGCTGAGAAACAAAACAAAAGAGCCACAACAAGGTACTCCGGCGACCACTTCCCTATACATCAGGCCAGCAAGCACACAGACTTGCGTCACCATAGCTTAAGAGACGTTTACTTCTCCACCAAATGCAAAGAAGCTGGGAAGCGAGGGATATTACCTGAAAAGTTGACAGTTCACCACCAGTTTCTGTCTGATAGGATCACGCGCTTTAGCATTGCAAAACGAAGGGAACCAAACGCTGATTTGGGCAATAGGCCGATGACTCAGGCGGTTCTCCTTACTGCATCTTTGCTTGGAGGAAGCAAATATTGGAAAGATTTTGGGTTACACCTAGTACAGTCAAGTGCTCTTTGTGGACAGCACATTCCACGCCTTGACGCTGGCAGCGGTAGAAGCTGTCTAGTTAATATCACACCAGCCTAGTGATTGCTTATGTGACGGAAAAATTGTAAGGAAAAAACAAACACGTTTATCAAAAGCGGGACTTAATTGGCAATCATAAACCATCTTGATAAAGGGACACGAAAAAATATAGGTTCGCAGGGCAAGTTGCCAAAGAGCTTAAACTTAGCATGATAGCCAAACTGTTTGAAGCCCAAAACCGAGAATGTGCAATTTTTCGTGGCGGAAATTCAAAACAAGGCGGGAAAAACGGAAAATCCAGAAATTCCCTCAACCATCAATTTGTCTATGGTAAAATTTAAACACAGGATGCCATAATAGATCGCGGAATCAGAGTAGCATCATATCAACAATTTTAGGGCTAGATGTTATAGTAATTCAAGGAGACAAGTCTTTAGAAGAGGCAGGCGAATTTCAAGCCCAAACGTTCTACATGGTTTCGGGACATGCCATACCTGACCTGAAATGTTAGTTTATAAGGTTTGTTTATGCATTCAAGCGTATCAAATCCACTGTTTGGGCAAAAGCATGCAATTTCTGTCACAGAAGAGGCCCCTCATTACCCAGTGTTGAATGTTTACACAGTAATCAACCCTAAGTACAGACTTCGATTAGCAGCGAGTTGGTAGTCCGATGTAGCTGCAAAGTCGTAAAGGACGATCATCATGCACCACTCCACCAGTCCAGAATTTTCAGAATTCTGGTTGGCAGAAACCATCTGTTTTCCCACCAGCTGGAAACATGACTACAGAAGATTTCACGAAGGAGATGCAGACTTTGCGCATTCGCCACCGGTATAACTAACATCTGGATGCTAACTGAAGTCCGACATTAAGTCTATTTTTTCAGAGACCTGATTCGAGGAGGTCGGCTTAGGAATGCTACCACCCATCTCTGCCACAATCCACAAAACCCGACTTTTACTGTCTTTCACCTTCGGGTCTTGCAAGTCGATGCATTCGAACAAGCTACCGGTGAGACCGAACAACTGTGTTTAAGTAAAAATGCACAGCGCTTGGTTTTTTAGGCGACTATATGAAATTTTCTGCGGCAAAACAAAACATAACTATTTTCTGACACTGCGTATTTCGTGATGCTAAAGAGTCTGTCAATTGGTTTTTAGAATGCAATCCGTGTTTGTGATGCTCCGTAATCTACTGAAAGAGAGAAAATTTAGAGATTCCTAAGAACAATGCTTTAAACATGCAATAGTTTGCCTATTTGTTCCAGGCACTTGAGTTAAAAGTGACTATGTAGCGTCGTGAGACTTCCTTGAAGGCAAAAACAGCCATACTATCAGAGGAGAACTTGCACATTCAGCAAACAGAGGAATTAGAGCTTCTGGCATGGCTCGGAGGCAAACCTCACCCTGCTAGGGCAATACGGCCACCCGAGTAAACGAAGCTGAAACCGGCCGACAGAACAGACAGACTACCTCGTAGCTCTTATCACCTTTCGAGCGTCGTCTCAAGGCTCCCCTTGGTGGCAAACCCCCAGCGTCATCCATCACAACGTTATCAGTGCTAGAGCAAACACCTATAAGCGCAGCTGAAGAGATGCTTGACCAGTGCATCGCTCTCAGCAGTTCAAAAGGGCTTGAAGTTTGATTCAGTTCGAAAAACCAAATTCGGGTTAATGAGGTTCTGCCGAGCATCACCTGGTCCATAGGAAGACGTTAGAACGCTAGTCTCCTCAAGCAGATATTTTTGAGGAACCTCCGCAAATCAAGCAGATATTTTTGAGGAACCTCCGCAACGAAACGTTTCTAGGTGGTTCATGGCTAGTGTCGCTTCGGTTATTAATAGCTTTTCTGCAGATCACTGAGGTGAGGACGATGCCAAAGGTGGACGTAATTCCTAGCTCCTCCTGCTATAGGATGTTAGAGATTCGTAAATCCATAGCATATGCACTTCGTCCGCGCCGCTGCAGATTGGCACTAGCGGTATAGATGGGGAGAGAAAACCTATGAAGTCGAGGCCGACATCCGCTGCCACCAACGCTGTGTCCTGAGACCTCCTTGAGGGCAGAATATGTATTCAGTAAACAGAGGGAATGGGGCTGCTGGCATGGTCTGGAGGTCAGCATTGCCCAGCTAGAACAATATGGCCATCCATGCGACCGACACTGAAGCCGCCTGTCAGAAAAAGCGCAGCAGCAGAAACTGTAATTTACCTAGCAGTGTGATTTTTGGTCATGTAAATGGTTTTAAATTCTTCCGTAAAATGTTACTGAGTGCTCCTTGTACTCCATTGGCCCTTTATGAGTGCTGGCAGGTTTCGGGAACCAACTCCAATGCCATAAAGCACCTCTAGCCACCGAATTGAATTAGTGAAAAGATTAATTTCAAGTAGTTAGAGCCCGTCCTTTAGCAAACGTCTTTCTGCAGTGCAAAGATCCACAGGCAGCTAAGTGGAGATCATTGCATTCGAGTCCAAGTTAATCGCTGTCTTTAATGTCACCACTGTAGCCCTTCGCTTTTATCCAACTGCGATTAGCTCAGCCACATGGGTCTTGATGTCAGAAAGCAGTGCAATTGTCTGTCTTCCATTGCTCTCACCAGAATTTGCTTCTTCCTGCCATCCCACTGTCAGGCACACTCATCTTGCGTTCCATGTTGATCTACCGTCTCTCACCTTTCGCAAAGTGGAACCAATGCCAAAAGACATGCCTGTGTGAACGAGGATGCATTGTAGCCAACAAATCANGCTTCTCCCTGCCATCCCACTGTCAGGCACACTCATCTTGCGTTCCATGTTGATCTACCGTCTCTCACCTTTCGCAAAGTGGAACCAATGCCAAAAGACATGCCTGTGTGAACGAGGATGCATTGTAGCCAACAAATCAGAAGTAGCAAGCCAGAAAAGAACGATTTTTGGTAGGCAAGTGCAAAGAGCTAAATACGACATCTATGCAACCATAAATTAACGGTAACCATATTAACATCTGCAAAACAGGTAAACAGGTACGAAGATGCGTTGTAAGAGGGTTCGCCAAATTTATTAAATTCGGGCCAAAGAGTACTAAAAAGAACTTTGTTTAGATGGCCTTGAGAAATAAATGTGCTTCGTTCCATACCAAAGATGGCCATAACCTCTCGAAAAATGCGTTTCTGATAGGCTGGGGAATCCTAATGTTAATGACGTGGTGAATGGAGCAATTAGTGAGTGTTCTCTTAGTTATAGGGGCTGGGGAATCCTAATGTTAATGACGTGGTGAATGGAGCAATTAGTGAGTGTTCTCTTAGTTATAGGGTTTATAGGTTACTGTCTCCATACAGTACCCAAATCTGTTTTAAGTTGAGGATCACCCATGGTAAATGGGAAGTGTAACTCTACAAATGCCCCCCTATTTCAAATTTAATCAATCTACAAAATTTGTGACACATTAGGAACGACACGCGCTTCAGGTTAATTTCATTTTTTCATGATATTTATTGGTATCCTTGCTAATAAGTTAAAAAGAGCATTTAATAAGGCGTACATATATTTGCGCCAGAGTTGTCGGGTTAGGACTTTGGGTTTGGATTGGTTTCAAGCATTTCTGCCAGGCACTTCCCTCTCGAGTATGTGCGTTGCTGATTAGAAGTTGTTGATTTCTAATTACATCAACAGTTCAGTCCTGCATGGTTTCCCCACCGAGCCTACCAATGCAACATTTTAGAGTCAAATGCCTCGTTCTTTGCCGATAATTGCACACATTACCTTCAATATTCCGGTGGAGGTGAGGTTCTTGTGTCGTTACTTATTTGCCATCATCCATGCTTTAGTGAGGTGTTCCGTTTGTTTTCCCATTGCCAATGCAGGATTGTGCTTACCACTATTGTTTTATAGTTGACCGATTATTTGCAAGTGGCTTGTGGAAAGGCACTTTTCTGAATTTGTTATTTGACTTTCACATTGTGTGCACCAAAATATACCAGAGGTAAACGCAAACTATGACATGCGGTCCCCTAGTGGCAATGCATTGGACAATTTAGGCCATAAGCTTAGTTTGCATGGTATCATTTCGTTAAACCAATGTAGAGGGTTCCAATAATGTAGAAAAAGTGGACTTATGGTGTGCGCATGAATGCGCAACTTGGTTAATAGTTCAAAGGCTGATAGCCCATGAAATAGCATAAATTAACAGCGCAGATCAGAGTACACGTGCGCGGAGTGGGAACGCAAGTTACTTTTGAATAAATTGATGTTCTTTCAACTCTGCCTCACTTTGTTGGCAACTTGCATCACTCGTGGGGAATTTGCATCGAGAGTCGGTAAGATACCTTCTTATTTGCAAAACTAGTAAACCTGACAAGAGTAGCAAGAGCTTCTTAGGAACTAACTGCAAGAATGTGCAAGAGATGAACCAGCTACTTTTACTCGCTTGTATATCAATGCATCACATCACATCACAATAAAATCAGCTTCGTATTGTCGATTACCTATTTTTCCTTGTTATTATGCCTGGTATTCACCCCTCTTCGCGCTTCACCTCTTTATCTTTAGAGTGCCCTTAAATGGGCATTAATTTTTGGCGAATAGGACTTTGCCCAGCTTCGTACCCATTTACATGGCACACGTGCCGAATAAACCAGCTCTGCTAAGGCCTCGCACACTTTCGTTTAACTCGATCGACTGCAACCGAAGCAAAGCTGCTGTCAATGTGTCAAGTGAAGTCAATGGGATGAAATTAATTGAACCGAGTAACTTGCAGAGCAACAATGTGTAGAGGTGTGTCATGTGAGACATTGGACGCCAAGCTGCTTGACAGAACCGCACTGAATTTATCAAGCATTATTTATGTCCCTCCTGTCAAATCATGGCCTTAGGCGATTTCCTCTTACCTTGCCACAGCAGCCTGTGCTTTTGAAGCAGTATAAATGATTAACTGCCTCAAGTTTATGTGGTTGCATTCATCCAAATGCCTCCTCTTCTAGGCAAATTTTCTTTTGTGCTTTTTATGCTTTGTGCGTTTTGTTGCACCATCTCATGGATGTCTTGACAAAGTTTAGAAACTCTAGATAACGAAAGTTGTGCATTCACGTTGCATGGGTTCGTATAGCCAAAGGATTTCAGCATGATGTTTAACTCGTCGCCAACTAAACAAAAGTCTGTGGGGCTTTTCTGCTCATTAACTCATAATCACCTTGTATGCACTTAACTGCCAGCATTCTTTCAACCGCTCTAGTGCTTGACCAATTCACACCCAATCCTATTCAAGTAGGGACGAGTGGATTACACTGAGACAGAAGTTTTAAGGTCTTCTTAGCACTGGTGACAAGCTGATGCCTTTCCGTTTGTGCAGAACATAGCGTTCCAGAGAACGTACAACTTGAAGCAGTCGACCCTTACACAGTGCAAATGAAGTGGGATCCACCGGCTCAACCCCTCGGCGACATTATTGGCTACACCATCGGTTGGTATCTTGACAACGGGTGGCAGGGCGAAATTCACGTCTCCTCAACCCGAAGCTACAACTTTACAAATTTGTTGCCAGAACAAACCCTTTCTGCCCATGTTAGAGTACTCACTCAAAAGGGACTTCTGTTGAAGCACAAATACACAAGTAACTTCAGCAAAATGCTAAGCGTGACCACACCACGCTCGAAAGGAAGTGAGTCCTTCCCTGACATTTCATCGCTTGATGTACTACTGCTTACAATTGACTAAATTTGAACGATGTAAAGCTATAAACAAAATAATTCTGCATGCGCGTTCTCCTTATCCCCTGCCATGAAATAGACTACAGATTTAAACAGATGTCCCGGTAAGGCAGTCCGGGTTACCTCATCGGGCGCAAATAGTTGTCACTGTGGAGAATATCTGCTATTGTGCATAGAAGAGAAATGAGGATCTGTAGCAAATGGATGGTCTGCAACAACTCCCGTAACGCATCTGCCTCCTCTGCTTTAGTCACTGCAGGTCTACTTGCTCCCACGGTCCTAGCTCTGGCGTCAATCTTCCTGTAAGTCCATGCAAATTGATATCCATTGCACCTGCTGCAAATTATGAAACGCAAGACTTATGTGCATTGAACTCGCTCTTCGCTTTATTCCAGGCTCCATTGATCCCGAGAACGGTCGAGTCAGCAATCTTCCATCGTCGCTTGACATTGGGAGGCGAATCACCGCAACGCTTCCACCATTAAAACACAATACTTAACAATCCAGTCCATCTTCATCGGTACTTGGACAATTTTACTTCTGTAAGTAGCAAATTGGTTGCTTTGTTGATGTACTGCTGCTTGCCGTTAAATGCAAGGATAGTCTTCGAATTCAGAGGACCAATTCTGTTCAAAGTCTTTAAAGGTTTCACTTATGCGGGTGCTCATACGAGTGTAGCAGGGATTGCATCTGATATATTAGCTGCTCCCGTTTAGCTGGTCACTTTCTTGGCCGCAATTTAATTACAGTTGCAGTCGCATTAAGCCAAATGTTAAACAGCTACTGGTGGGTGCACGTAGATGAATCAACTCAGCAGTCGAACGACATTAGACACGCATTCAGAATCAGACCTACACCCGACGCGCAACTCGATCGGGCTACTCTTCCTGAGCCCAAATCCATTAGCCGATCATTTCGGTGGAAGTTAAATGGAACTGAGAACACGTTTCCCCACATAGAACCGCCATTGTTGCATTTGCTTCTTATTAACTTGACAAAATGTGGAAAATATTTTCGTTTCCCAATGCGACCTTGGTATGAACCACTTCCTTTAGTAGCTTGCTAGATCTTTTCCTCTGACACTTCTGCCATGCTAATTGCTGAGTTTTACATTTTAATGCAAATCTCATCATACCACATGACCTTAGTCAAGAAACTGAAGACACAAAAGAAAGGTGATAGCATTAAATGTGGTGTTTGGTGAGTGTGCTAACAATCAAATGTTGCTGCAAACCAGCGATTTCACTTTGAGCAAATGATGTATAAATGTAGAGCACAAGCACCAAACATTAAAAATTTGCTTGAAATTGGATTGAGGCCTGAAGAGACCAAAGAAGTCAAGCCAAATTGAGGATCATTGTGAAAACATGGGGCGCCAAATGCAAATGCAAACATTCAAATCGACGACTTTTAGACTTAACAAAAAGTATAACCAGTTAAAACTTGAAAAATTGGGTTACTACATTTTAGGTACGCAAGTCGACTAATGCCCGAAAGAATTGCCAAATATACAACAGATTAAGAGCAGTGCTAGGGAAAAGTGATACCTGGCCATAGTTGGAAGTAGCAAACCATTCATTGGAGGCGTATAGCTATTCGGCTACAAACTGGCATCCATTCGTTACCATGCTTTGGGTGAAACTCGCACCCATGGAATCATTTGGATCACATAAGTGCTTCATGCGCAGGTTTGTTCCCAATAGACTACGTCGTGATAGAATTAAAGGTGTCTCGTGGTAACTCTATGCTTTGTTTATGCGTTCAGCTATACCGCCCATTCAGTCCCTGAGCTCATAGCCTTTGGACCACGCAAACAGTAGGATACTTGTCCACTGCCCATTTTTCTACTTTTTCTTTTCCCTACGTGAAGCATGGTGAGTTTGCAGTGGGACTTTGAATCTTTCATTTGGATTGCTGTAAGTAGACACAGTGGGAAAGCCTAATGCTTTTCACAGAGATTTTAAAGAAGAAAATCAATCTTTTAGCGTGTTTTGCTCTAGACATCGGCAGAAAATCCGGTTCGCGTTTAACTACAGGCACTACAAGTCGTTCCCTTTAGGCGTACCAGCATCAGAGTGCTAAACACAGATTTCAGGAAGTGAGAAACATGTCTCGGTTGCTGTCGTTTAATAATCTTCAGAAAGTAATCGGTGCTGTCTGGTGATGCTGATGCGGACTAATAATTTAGAAAAGTATCAAATCGTCAACAGAGAATTGCCTTTTGCATCACAATTCAGCAGCTGAAACGGCTAAAATGTACGGAGGCTCACGTGCCACACATGAGAGAACCGTTAATTAAGCAGGCTCAGCGGTCCTTGAAGCACACTCAGATCTCTGCACTTATCTAAGTGATTGCATTGGATCAGTGACCGCGCTAAAGTGGACTCAACCAAAACGGGTCTCATCAACCAGGCTACACACAAATGGACTTTGTCATGGCACTTTGTTCTTTTATAGTGCTTCTAGTAATATTGCTCGAAAGAATTGCCAAATGTACAACAGATTAAGAGCAGTGTTAGGGAAAAGTGGTACCTGGCCATGGTCGGAAGTAGCAAACCATTCGTTGGAGGCGTATAGCTATTCGGCTACAAACTGGCATCCATTCGTTACCATGCTTTGGGTGAAACTCGCACCCATGGAATCATTTGGATCACATAAGTGCTTCATGCGCAGGTTTGTTCCCAATAGACTACGTCGTGATAGAATTAAAGGTGTCTCGTGGTAACTCTATGCTTTGTTTATGCGTTCAGCTATACCGCCCATTCAGTCCCTGAGCTCATAGCCTTTGGACCACGCAAACAGTAGGATACTTGTCCACTGCCCATTTTTCTACTTTTTCTTTTCCCTACGTGAAGCATGGTGAGTTTGCAGTGGGACTTTGAATCTTTCATTTGGATTGCTGTAAGTAGACACAGTGGGAAAGCCTAATGCTTTTCACAGGGATTTTAAGGAAGAAAGTCAATCTTTTAGCATGTTTTGCTTTAGACATCGGCAGAAAAACCGGTTCGCCTTTAACTACGGGCATTACAAGTCGTTCTCTTTAGTCGTACCAGCATCAGAGTGCTGTGCACAGATTTCAGGAAGTGAGAAACATGTCTCGGTTGCTGTCGTTCAGTAATCTTCAGAAAGTAATCGGTTCTGTCTGGTGATGCTGATACGAACAAATAATTTAAAAAGAATCAAATCGTCAACACAATTGCATTTTGCATCACAATTCAGCGGCTGAAATGGCTAAAACGCTTGATGGCCTACGTGCCACGCAAAAGGGAATCGTTAATTAAGCTGGCTCAGCAGTCCTTGAAGCACACTCAGGTCTCTGTGCTTATCTAAGTGAAATAACTGGATCAGTAACCCCGCTAAAGTGGACTCAACCAAAACGGGTCTCATCAATCAGGCTACACATAAATGGACTTTATCACGGTACCTTGTTCTGTAATAGTGCTTCTAGTAATAACACGCGCTTATTTTCCCTCCACGATGAAGAATGAGGTAGAGTGTTTTCCCACGTGTTGACTTATCTAGTGTAAGCAAGTCGGCAAGGCCTATTCATTGATTCGTTTCCCTTTTATCCTATTTGTAAACGGCAGAAGTGGTCGTATATCACAGTTACTACCACTTCCCATACAACTTAAATCACGTTTGGAGGCGAAGAACTCCCTTGCTTTCTTTTCTTTCCAAGAGCACGCAGCAGTCGCGATCAATGGAAGGCGCATAATTGGGTGAGGCTAATAGCAACGCCATTGGAGAGGAAAAATGGCACTCGCCTAGTTTATTTGTGACTCAAGTACCATCAATCATGCCATGCTTTAAAGAAATCCAGCTTGGTGTGGTGACGGTGTATGGCAGAAGTGGTCATATATCACAGTTACTTCCACCTCGCATACGACTTAAATCACGTTTGGAGGCGAAGAACTCCCTTGCTTTCTTTTCTTTCCAAGAGCACGCAGCAGTCGCGATCAATGAAAGGCGCATAATTGGGTGAGGCTAATAGCAACTCTATTGGAGATGACGGAATGGCACTCGCCTAGTTTATTTGAGACTCAAATACCATCAATTATGCCGCGCTGTAAAGAAATCTAGCTTGGTGGGGTGACGGTGTGGGTAAATTTGTGTGTTCTCACACAGTAACCTGGTAGATGTGTAGGAACATAAAAATGGACAGATGTGGATGCTAAATAACGAATTGTATATTCTGAAGTATACACCTGTAGCACCTAGGGCACCACGAACTGACATATTTCCTAAGTATTTAAAAGCCTTCTTTGACCAAAACACGGAGCATGAAAAGCGGAACATGCCGACAATTCCAGAATGACTGATTTAAGTTCCACACTGCTCGTCAACATATTCCAGATGTAATCGTTACAACCTTCAAAACTGTTCTCATTGACCAACGTAAAAACCGAAGCACAGGATGGGTTGCTAAGGCATCTTGCTACTCCCACACACCCTCTTCTTTCTAACGCCAATGGGGACCCTCACTTGTCTCCCTCTCCTCCTAGTCATCCGCCCACGCCAGTCTGCTTCACCACTTCAATGCTGCTTCGGGTCCCACCTCCGCTTGACACTTGCCTCGCTCGCTTCGCCGCCTTGTTGTCATTCTTCGTATCATCACATTCCAAGTAACATCTAGTGGTTTGTTCCTTAGTGTTTCTTCTAATTGTATTTATGCCGAACGCTGAATGAATAAGAGGATATAGATGTTCTTCTGGAGCAAAATACATGATGCGTTTTTATGTGTGTGGTAGAAGCGGTGAACAACTTCATGGCCTACTTAAATTATTTTTAGCTGCTGTTGTATGTGTACTGTCCCTTGCCCTTGTTATTTTCAACCGTAACTTTCAAGCACAAGTAGGTTAACGCGGCTTGTTGCAGTATTAGTTTTGAGTTTCACAGAAAGTCACTTCTGATGCATAAATCAGCGGGTCATTGTCAAAAACGTGCGTTCGCCTCAGACATAACCATGATTCAAATTCATCTCTCGAGGCGTAATTTTACACGTTTAAAAGTTTTGCAACGGTGCGTAAACACGCTTTTGCTTCATCAGCGCCTAAATATTTGCTCAATTCACAGCCAAACGAAAACATTCTAGTCGGGCAAAAAGCACGAGGAACGGGGTGGATAAAACATAAATCTGGGAGGAGAAACCACATTTCTTGATGGTGCTGATTCCTAATGCCTTGTTTAACTAACGCCGCCATTTTCGACTCATTTTAACGTCAAACATGCCCCCTACACCAGTGAACCTCATGTTGGTCTCTTTGCAATGCAAACTGACGAGTTTCTTCAGGGTATGGAAGACAGAGCATATTTAACCAGTATACAATGTACATGTGATCAAGGGATAGGACGACTGGCGGTGAAACCAGGCAATCTAGGTCAGCCCAGTCGAACCGCATTTAAGTGGACTTCGTTTACTAATCTCGTCAGCGTGGAATTCATCTTCTTCCATGAAGTCGTGATGTGGCATGCTAACGCAAAAGGAAAAATAATTTTGTTAGTATGGAAAAGTTTGGTAGGTAATGGGTGCAATCGACAAGTGGAAAGTGCAAAGTCCAAAAGGCGGTGTGCTCAATCGGACGGTTCGACAAGAATTCGCCTATTGCATCGTTTTGAAATGATTGACTGCTGAGTTACACCACCCACCCCCACTAGCAACAGACCTCGTTTGTACGTCACCTCAATGTGGAACGTTCACAAATGTGTGTTCTACAATTCGGTGAGATGATTGAGAAGCTTTCAAAGCGTTCAGTTAACCCGGTTCAGAACAAGCCTCTGGAAAATCAGTGTGCCAAATAGACATGACTGCCTTCACAGCAGGTGTTGACATGTTTCCGGTGTCCACTTATATGTTCACATCTGTTGTTAGTTTGCTACCTCTTTATGATCGCTAGGAGGCAATTTGCACGAAAATGTTGAGTCTTCAAAGGAGAGGCATACTATTTTGCTGAATTAGGTGGCGATTTAAACAAAATCATTGAGCCCACTGGAAGCGCCTAAGCTGAGAAGGCCACGCTGTTTGTAACGACGAGTTTAGTATTTTACTTAATTTACACTACGTTACTTATTTTAGCATGGTACATGCTGAACTTGTTTGCACCAGAAAACAAACCAGTTAAGGGTCAACTTTGTGCGGAATCCTGTTCCATACCTCAGCACTAACCCGGTGGTGTTTCATTATCGCGCGCCATGTTGCTGCTTTGAATGGGGAAAGCAATCGGCCTCGGTGCTGAGGGAGCCGTTGGCGCGGTTACGTATTTGGATGTGCGCGTGGTCTTATTCACGTCATAGTTATCGTTGCCGAATTTTAAACATGCGCATGGTGCTGGGAAGCATTCTTTCCCAGTAATTAACTGGCATCGAAAATTCCTTTGGCAAACAGTTATCTCCTAAATTTGGAAGTGATAGGTGGACTGCAACCACCACCCTGCACTCTTGCCATTGCGCTATTTATATGGCAGGGGTACGCGCAAGAGCTCCATTAACGAAGATGGAACCCGGTTTTCCTCGTTAAATGAATGCGAAGATTCAGTTGATAGCACTTAATTTTTCTTATTAGATAGCCATCCTTAAATTGTTAGCATGCGCATTGTTAGTGTGCAAGTTAGCATGAGATTCCATAATTTAACGCTGATGTTTACTATCCTGAACTTAAATAGCTATCACTCTAGCTGTGGATCGATTGACTGGCCCAAGCACCACTCAATGTATCGTTTACTGTTAAGTCTTCTTTCTTTTTTAAGGCCAATCTAAGTTCCACACTGCGCCTTGTCCACTGGGTACTGCAGTCTTTTCGTTTATACCCACTGCACACACACGACCATCGCGTCCCGTCAGTGTAGCGTTTTGATTATTTCAAGGTCGCCGTCTTTCTTGTAGGGTACGCTAAGACCATCCTGTGGACAGCCTACAATTGTGCTTTAGCAGCTTAAATAACTTCCCCTGTATTTGGCTTACCAAGGAGCGTAATTGATGCTTTGGTCTGCCAGCCCAGAGTTATGCCTGCCTTGATCTACAACTTCCAAATTTGAACTGTCATTCCAGGTGGATGGGTCTTTTATTTAACAGAGTTTCTGCCAGCGATGATTGGAAAGGACCATTACTACCGACCCTAAGCCAGGTGTTGTCAGAGACGATTTGCTTACGTCGATATCGAGTGGGTTAGACTTCAAAGACACTTTTCTACATTTACAACAGGAGCCGCTTTACTTGTCTGACTCGTTCATTGCCGATATATTTCTTCCAATGAATACGATTTTTCTGCTGCTCTATTAACATCTTTTTAATTTAACACTGTTAAGATTTGCTTGCAACAAACCACATGCAATGCTGTCGAAGTACTCCAGCACGTCAAAATGTCCAACTAGGCGTGACGCGATAGGTGGTCACAGGTGAGTGTAGCCACCGCTCTCTCAACGCTTCGCACATCATCAATGATTACTCAGAAGGCGCAGGCGATACGCTGCTGCAGTTTGGTGTCACAGTTATTTGGCTTACCAAGGAATGCAACTGACGCTTTGGCCTGCCGGTCCAGAGCTATGCCTACCTTGATCTACGACTTCCAAATTTGAACTGTCATTCCAGGTGGACGGATCTTTTATTTAACAGAGTTTCTGCCAGCGATGATTGGAAAGGACCATTACTACCGATCCTATACCAGGTGTTGTCATGAGACGATTTGCTTACGTCGATATCGAGTGGGTTCGACTTCAAAGACACTTTTCTACATTTACAACAGGAGCCGCTTTACTTGTCTGACTCGTTCATTGCCGGTATATTTCTTCCAATGAATACAATTTTTCTGCTGCTCTTTTAACATCTTTTTAATTTAACACTGTTAAGATTTGCTTGCAACAAACCACATGCAATGCTGTCGAAGTACTCCAGCACGTCAAAATGTCCAACTAGGTGTGACGCGATAGGTGGTCACAGGTGAGTGTAGCCACCGCTCTCTCAACGCTTCGCACATCATCAATGATTACTCAGAAGGCGCAGGCGATACGCTGCTGCAGTTTGGTGTCACAGTTCACATTTGAATTACCTCATATAGCTATCTTTCAACCACCTAGTGACTAATTGAAATTTTCATTGCACAATCTTCTCTTCGGGCGATCAGTAGGATCCCAACCACGCAATCACCTGCCCAAATCGAAGCAGTTGGAAATGGGTTTCTAATCATGCACTATTAAAGGCTTAAACTGCCACAAAGGCATCGTTTGCAGTAGACAAAGATAAAAGCTTTGATCTTGGTCATATTCGCCTTTCGCCTAGCCTCACCATCTGCAGACGGCATTGCAAAGAGCACATGAAAGTCCCACTCAACACTTTTGCCTTCTCAGGCAACATCGCTTCCTCCCTTGCACCCTTAATGCCACACCTCCTGGCAAACACCTTCTCTCCGACACAATGAGGCCGGTCTTCAAGG
>LWMK02000525.1:8853-27100 GCA_001693075.2 Taenia saginata
CATGTTGCTATACGATTCAGTCGATCAGGAGCTTAACAGGTATGCATTTGTAAATACCGATCCAGATGACTGAGCAAGATAAGGTGTGCGTAATGGCGTTGATTTCGTGCAAGCCTTTTGCTACCTCATACCATTAAGGCCTCTTGCAGCCTGCATTCACACACAAAGTCTTTGACATTCCGTGACTGCCAAAGTGTCACCTCTCACTTCTCCATTGTTTATAATTGTCTCTAGTTGGTGATGGTACTAGCCAATCAGCTGCATTTGAATGCTCAATTTTAAAGGCATGATGCCATTCCCATTATGTAAGTTCTCGCACCTTAGTTATCAACCTTGACACGCGCTCATATATATGAAGCATTTGTATGAAAATCATGCATCAGATGCTTGCATAAGTGGTCTGTAGCAGAATTCCATTGAGATCCTGTTTCTGCACAGTGAAGTAGAGGTGTGAGTGATGAAGGGCTGGAGCATTGGAAACAATAGAATTACAGAGGGTGGGTGCGATTAAGGTTTACTTAACTTAATGGAATCAAGGCTTCTAGGCCCATAGTGCATGCAAGAAACGACCTTCTGCAGACATCTGTAAACAGCTTACTGTTTACAAATGCACGCATGAAATGAGGTAGAAAAACGCCCCTTCGATGGTGGTCATGCGACACCTCTATCGAATTATTTGGTGTCGCATTGGGATCTGATAATGAAGTGGAACGAGAAGGACCGGATTGTTTGAAGCAATGTGTAGGCGTCATTTTTGGCCTAATTTTGTTTGTTGACTACTCCCGAGTGGGTGATTTGCGATAGCCTTCATGTGACGCCGGCGCGCTGCCCTTTGCGTCTGAGCTTGTGAACGTTGGCTGAAAGTTTGCACCGTCTTCATGGGTTCAAATGGTAGAGAGAAGGGGTAGAAAAGCCTGATAAAGCTCAGGCTTAGTGCCTGTTTATGAAGTCATTTAGTCCAAGTCATGGCAAAGCGTTGTAAGATGACTTGAGACAGCAATGCAAACAGCGTCTTAGCTGAGGCTATTAGCAAAAATCATGGAAACATGTTGAAGTGGAAGTAGATGTTGCAATGCAAAAATATCAATATTGGAGTGGGGTATTGCATGTCGAGTTGGATGATTTTGCATGAATTTGATCAAAAAACCCTATAAACCTATTCCTTGCAAGGCATACAGGGTTTGATGCCATAATTCTACTGACAGAAGCTGATTGGCTCAAAACGAATTAGTTTCGCATGCATAAATTTTCGTGCATACATCTGCGCAGCTTCCAAACTCCTTGAGTACTTTCACAAGTTCAAAATGGCAACTTATTGCTCCACTTGTTTCGTTTCGCAGACTACAAAATCTCGAGGTTGAATAAGCGTGGAATCACATTTAAAATGCCCGTTATAACGCGTGTGATGTGGGTAAATTGTGTATAAATTTGTCCAAAGCGGTAGGTTTGCAATGCCATCGAAACAGTTATCCACATTTTTACAATTAAGTTTATCAAAATATTGCTAGCATGTCAAAAGTCACATTGCTACTCGGGATTAATTCTTATATTATTACACTTTTATAGAACTGTTATACTGCTACCCTTTAATGGAAGAAAGTCTTGCGATTTTATGAGCAGCAACTGCCAATTTAGTTTAGAGGCCTTTGTTGCAAGGTGTAGCGGGATTTTCCCGTTCTTCCTCCTCCTCCCTCTCCACCTTGCCCGAAGAAGGCCGAGCTTTTCTAGGCATAGTTTTATCAAAGGAGAAACAGGTAGGTGGGGACGTCTAATCCACGGGGTTTGAGTCTCCGGCTCCAAAGGAGAAGACGCGAGCTCGCCTTCGACCATGTGGATATTGTGTTCCCGCCTCTCACCTACAAAGCGTACATAAACAGCAACATTGTTACACAAGGACTTGTAGCATCATTTAACTTTTTAAACTACAAATAAAGGACCTGTTTTCCAACATTGTTCTTGGAAAACATGACTGTAAGTGATCATAAAACTTTCCTGTCTTGGCTTATTGGCATAGTAATTGCAATTAGTGACTTCCTAGACTACTACATAAAGTTCCATGCATATATTTTAAAAACTAGGCATAAATTAAATTTTAATCTTTGATATTACGGACTAGGAAAATTTTCTAGGCATAAGGCTATAAATGCGTAAGCAGTGTTTTCGAGTTAATTGCTCAGAGCAATTGAATGGGACGCACTGACCTTGGCAAGAAGAAACCTTAAAGTGATTTGGTGTTTATTATAAAGTCGCTAATAATGCTGAAAATATGCAACAATGCGTTTGTTAGGAACACTCACAAATACTCCGTGAGTAAAGCCTAATGACTTGGCTGCATTGTTCTTTTAAGGATGATTTTGGTCTCGGGTGTAGTCCAATATGATGTCAGTATACAATGGCTCATTCCAATCTTTTTGTTCTGCACCAATACGAAATTTACAGTTAGATTATCTAGTGGTTAAAGGGTGCGACTTCATACCCTTTCCCAATTCCAAACGACGGGAACTATTATCACAGAGAATCAGCTTTTATTAACATTTCATTATTTGCCGTGCTAGTGACCGCACCTAGTTCTTCTTCGCAGTGAGCCAAAGAGCTGCGTGAAGCATTGAGCCATTGACTTGATCATCCAAATTAAGATACCAATAAAGACAAAACACTTTGCAAGAAACAATGGCACCAACAAGGATTTTATTTGGCAACCTAAAGCTGCACTACTTTTTTGACAGCAGCCACCCGAATTCCCAAACAGGAAGAGTTTGATTCCACAGAAGCAAATGGTGCAGTCGAGGCCATAGCTATGCCCCACAACCAGGAGAACGCAGTGTTATTTTGCCGTCGAAAAATGGGAATCCTCAAATCTCTGGCAGTTTAATAATGCGATGACCGTAATGCAGTATGGACACGCCTTTGTTAGCCGTGCGACTTGAAGTGAATGTGCAATGCACATGCGAATGTGACTGATGCAGTGATTGCGAACACTTTAATACGATGCTACTTAAGCGCAATCACAGCCGACAAGATTGACACATAAAATAATGGATTTACAAATTGGGTTCCTAAGAGGGGCCACACCGTTCAAGTTACCAAGAGGCCGTGCGGCTACACGCACTTCCATGTCCCATCCACGTTCATAAATATCGCCACTAAAGACTTTTTTTGAGCTGGCTAGCAGATCTTGTGTTTCTCGCTACACGTTTCTGCCTTCTTATCAGAGATCCAGAAGGACATTAACCATCAAAGGTCAGTTTGCGTATTGTTCTAGCACGACAGCGTTTAGCGCAATGCCAAATTGGTCCGTACAGCCAATATTGAGGAACATAAAAAGGCATAAGTGCCTAAAGCCATTTCCAGGGCTCTAATTGAAACCAAACTCTTTACGATACATGGGTTCACGCTACCAACCATCTACAGGCTGGAAGATCATAATGTGCGTGGCTGGCAACGAACGTGGTGGTCATCAAAGTAGATCTTACAAGTCCCACCTGTGTCGATGACTTCCAGACACTTTTCTCTTGAAGAGAGGAGTAACTTAATGGCACTGCAAACCAGTTTACATTAAATCAACGGTAAACATGCTAACGCTTTTGGAATCTCCTAAAATGCTTTCATAAAAGTGTAAACAATAAACAAGTCCTATTTTGGTGTTAAACAAACAAGCTGGATAAACTGCTGTTAAATAAACCGTTAAATACTTATTTTTAGCGAAAGCGGATCACTCTTTAATTGCAGGGGCAAGACGTCGATGAGACCGTGTTCTTAGAAATGAGACCCACGTAGGCGAGTTAAAGTGCAAAAGGCACTGGCCGACATTACATTAGAAACTTAATCTATTCACTTAAGCATGGGGTGTGTTGTGGCGGTAACGTTTCTACTTATTTGTTTATCAAAGTGCATTTGTTTGTTTATTTTGTGTCAAACCAAACCTATTTAACTTCGGTGATAAAGGTGGAATACTCTTGATTCCCAGCTTTCAGCTGCAATAAAATGTGATTTCCATTCCTTGTCCTAGGAATGCTATGAGCTTTGCTGACTGCATCTTTGTATACTTAGTTATTCGGTTAACTATTTACAAAATTAGGCTCAAATTTGCATTGCTAAAAGAATGTCGTTTAGTATGATTAACAATGACAGTAAGTTCTAAACGTACTAAACTATCAAAAAATGGAGCTTCTTACAAGTAGCTTGCAAATGCGATCTGCCAGATGCTCTACAAATAAATTGGTAAAGAACTCCAGCTGCAAGTTCAGTATTTTGTTCACTACAACGACATCAATGGAGGAGATTTAGGTAGATTACACCACAATAAGGCCTTCAAGTTCTGTATGGGTTCAATTATCACCTAAACTAAGTGGGTTGAATCTTCTACGCCTTCCTACAGCCTCTTGAGGTTTCCGCGCAGAGGTGCTGAAGACTAATGGCATACATGTCTTCCGGCATGATCCTCCAAAAATTAACCATCTAGCTTTGTTATGTTTAAGTTTGAGAGGCCAAATCGAACTCCATTGCATTAGCTAAATATGTCCCGGCCATCAATTCTATAGGACTACGTCTCGAAAATCTGAAGGCTTACACAAAACGCTCCATCAGGGTGCAAGCCAATCAAGAGACTATGTGGATTACCCTGACCTCTGTGATTAACCACACGTTGTCTGAATGCAAGATTTAGGAGACTCAAAAAATAAGTGTAAAAATTTGCGTTGCTATAAGCAAAATCATTTTTAGAACCAAATGCTCCGTTATTCAGTGGGGGCACAGTGGGTACACTGGTCATCACAGCCCTACAAGACGGGCTAAATTTTTCTACGCGGCCGAAGTATTCACTGAGAAATCGCGTTCACACTCAAATAGACCTGCTATTGCTTGCAATGCAACAACAAATGCGTGCAGGTTCAAGGATCCTCGAGAAAACACTGGCTACAGTTTTACCCGAGAAAGATGCTCTCAAACACATTCACTCCTTTGCAGCCGAAGGTCCCATCCGTCCCCTATGTTCTACACAATACTCAAGGGTAAGCATGGAATTTGTAAAGTTGATATCAATTACTAAGCATCTTAAAGTAAGAAAGTGACTAAGTCGTTCCGGGAAAATGTAGTTTGCATCCACTAAAAGTCCCGCTGACTCAGTAGTGGTACAATTGGATGCCAGTGTATATATTATCAGCGACCGGCAAGAATGTCGCATTCCAGCATCTGCAACTTTCGTCAATATGCCAGGCTACGAAACTGGCTTACAAATGAGTCTAAAAGCGTGATACAATGAGCGCAAATTCGTATGTGCGGATAACTGCGTCAGGAGGGGAAATCAAATACTGCGTGCTAGCCAGATAGGACACTCAGTAGCAGTGCTGGAATGTCATTTAATAGCGTCGAATTCCATGGGATGCAGACTGTCTGTAGGACAAGGCTGATTAGACCACAATGAATCAATCTCAACTCGACGGTGCTGGACTGGAGTGGTTCGGAAGAAATGGCGCACATAAACCACGACTAGCGGTGAGTACGAGCCGTAAAATGGCGCACATCACAGGGCTGGTAAAAAAGAATGCTCAAGCAAAACAATGTTAGCGTATTGTCTGTTTCTCACTATGCAACCGCCTGCAAATAGCTGAGTTTATAACCTCGGAGCATGACACGCAGTTTTACGAGTCTGTGCCGCATTCCCTTTGCATTTGGCATTACTATTAAAGGTGAGTTAACCAGATTGGACTATGCTGAAAGTCACTCTACTGAATTTAAATGACCCTGACTGTAACAAACTGCATTGAGGGGGATGGGAAGACTAATGTAATAGGATGGTCCGAATACGACATTTACAACATTTATTACGAGAAGCGAACTAACACGCTTACCACCCTGTTCACTACCGCAGGGCTTGCGGACCATATAGCTCCGATTTGCCTTGAACACCGAAGGACTATTAAGGCAAAACAAGATTTCGCCTATTTTATACCCATTGCATAATCTTGAGGAACTTTCTTATGCTTTCAGAACCAACTTATCTGGTCTTCTTTGGTGTCATTAGCAGCAGAACTATCGCAAGACGGATGCCTTCCGAACCCAACACACAAAACATCATGAGGTACATAGTCATTGCTATGGATGTCTCGGGTCGCAACGCGTCAAAAGCTGTCCCAAGTTCGACTAAGCAGTACACATTTGAAGGTCTACAGCTGACTGCGTTGTACACGGTCAGAGCCATCGCCTGTGCCCGAGACAACGGTTATGGATTATCTCCTAATGCTAATGCTTGGACGCTTTCTGAAGGTTGGTTTACGTTACCCTAAAGCCATCAACAGGGACATTTGCTTGGATTTCACCAGTTGATGCGTTGCTTTTGTACCTGTATAAACCCATTCTTACCTCTTCGATGATTTGCAGCCCTTTATGGAGTAAACTGTTAAAAGTGAGTCAATGAAGGAAGGTGGCGCTACAGTATCCGATAAAATATCAAGCCAAAGCAAGTAATTTCCATTAAAAAGCGCATGTCCCTTGACTTTGAGTTGATAGTAGCACGAAGCATTTCTCAACATTGATTGTTTAAGTTGGACGACAAAAAAATGGAAGAAAGGGTGTCGAAAAGGTAAACACGTTGGCTGGGTCACAATTAAAATAGCAGAAATATATTAGAAAATTATGCCCATTCTGCTGGGTTGCCACCTCTAAGGCAATATTTCATGTGTGCTTACAGGGCTAAATAAAAGTAAACAATAAAAGCTGGCATAGGGATTATCACATTTTCAAAAATTTTATCACTCGTTTTCGGATTCCATGTGTTGTAAGCAACTTGGACTAAAGCTACTGCGGTATAACTTATTAACCCATAAGAAACGGCATCAGTTCGCCAAAAGCCGTCATATGACGCATGAACTTTTAAGGTCCCTAAAGGCAAGAGTCTGCAAAATACCTCAGAAATGAGCCATTATGCTATTTCATTGTTTTAGACCCCATAAATCTTCGCTCCTAGGCAAGAGGTTGGGGAGAACTGTCACGTGAATTAAAACGTCTCAGCAAACAAAACATTGTTGGCGGGTGCCTCGAGGAGTTCTACGATGTCGATGGATTAAAAGCTCTGAAAAGGGAGGAGTTTGGTTCAACTTAACTTCACACTGCCTTTTCAAACCCATCTAAGCATCATAACTACCTAGTGGGAATGCTTGCCTGCTGCAAGGAAGCTGAGGCAAGAAATAATGTTTGTGGTAAAGGCATCGAAGCCTCAGCCACGATAAATTCATGCAGGTAAGGTTTTGATTTTCGCACTTTATTAGTAGTTAATATTAAATCGTTTATTAAACTTATGATACGATCTAATTTGGTGAGCCATCTATTTCGGCGATGCACAACTGTGTGTGATTGCTGTCTCAATACTATATTNTACGATCTAATTTAGTGAGCCATCTATTTCGGCGATGCACAACTGTGTGTGATTGCTGTCTCAATACTATATTTGTTTTCATGATGCTGAGCAATGCGTAGTTGCCAGTTTATCTCCTAAAAATTGCTTGACCAATGTGGTGTATTAGATATACAAAATATTAGGATCCCCATTAACAAAACATAACTGGACTGAATGCCAGTGGATCATGTGAGTAATTAACGGGCTGATTGACTAAGTGAATACCTTTACATTGCTTTGTGTGATTCATGGCTTGATTTATGATTTACATCACGGCACATACATTGTCAATTCTGCCACTAAATACTCTTATTCAGCTTTTCCGATTTTTATATGCCAGCCAACCCATCGTGTAAAGCTAGAATTGTCGCAACTTCCTCTCTGTTCTTATCTCCTGAAAATAAATAAGGTAAATGATCTGGAAGTATTTGAGAAGACTACTGAAGACATTGCATCAATATATACTCTAGCAACTGTAATCAAACAATGGCGCATCTAACTTTGAAACTACTCCTATGCTAAGATCTTCCTTCACCTGGTTCAATTTTGCAAACAGTCCCCAAATGAAGGCAGGATAATGGATCATGCAACGTCCTATGCTGCCTTCCGTCTGAGTTAGCTCATCCTCACCCACTGATTGTATCTTATCCGTGATTCATGCATTTTTAACGTATTGAGACAATAAGCACGGCAATAGTTTACTGCGAAAGGAAGTGGTGCATTCACTTTAAACGTGTAGCAATGCAACGAGATAGAAATAGAGGCAGTCACATTGCCGGTTTCTTCTAGTAGACGTTGAGAATGCGAGGAGAAATTTAATGTTTGTCATGCCTTCTACTACTCTTCTCTACCCACCAAATCCATCATTGTCCCCTCACCACCCTCCTCAGCAAATTGCCTACATATGTAATGCTGTAAGTCGAACACCAAGGCGGGCATGTCGTAACTGAGCTCTCTCTATAAGAATGTGACGTAAGAGTGGTGTCTATCATTAGTGAGAGCACTATGGTGGACAACGGTAGCGACATCGCTGTTGACAGCGTTATGAACTAATGCGATGGAAAATGCGTACCTGAAATGATATGAGCACGCAACACCTATGCCTACCTTCCTTATTTCCTACATAGTAATTAAACACTCTCTGCATTGGTCGATGCCAAGTGTCCTTCTGTGATGTGATGACCCCTAGAGGGGATTGAAGAACTACAGACAAAAAGCTAGTGCTTTCTAAATGAGAAAAATTGTGCAACGTCAGCACACGCCAATGGATTATTGTCTATTACCACTCCTGAGGTAGCAGGAAACATCCGGTGGAGATTAGGCCGCGTAATCCACCAACAAGTTTTCACGCGATCAGCACTTCCTTCCCAGTGTTCTCTTGGCTGCACCGTCTTTGCTTTCATGAGCGAAGAGCCAATTTGCGAAGCCAAGCTGCTAAACACACAAAATAAGGACAGAGATTCATCTTTCTTCTCCTTTCACTGATTACCCAGCAGTGCCACTTCTAGTGTTTGGTCAAGTGGCGTGTTTGCCACTGCAATTTGTAGCTTAGCTGTATGCATGGACCTACGCTAAGAAAGCACAGATAGCTCACAAATGTTAAGCAAACTATAAAAATTATTTTCGTCTTCTGATTCCATGGTCTTTTTCAACATAATGCTAGTGGTTTTCTTTCTTTCGATCTCAATGTGAGAGAAAAATAGCCCGTCAGGATGTGAAAGGCAGCGACCAATCACATACCGCAGTCAAGNGAGAAAAATAGCCCGTCAGGATGTGAAAGGCAGCGACCAATCACATACCGCAGTCAAGAAAGTAAAACTCACTGCTCTTAAGAATAAATGCTCATCTGCATGTTGTGAGGTGATTGATGGAATTAGCGATCCTACATTAGCTAAATAGGATTCCATAGTAGGCAGCCTGCGCATTGAATTATGTCTCGAAGAGCTCGAATAGATTGGCGATGAAGGTTGAAGTTCATCTTCTTTTAGTACAGCCTACCAAACTTCTGAATGCCTGAAGTGACGACGTCAGTTGATCCAAGGTGCTTGCATAATGTTTGCAGGAATTTAAAAGGAACGTCTCCATTTTTGCATCGCTTAATTTTCACCAAAGACCTTCATTCGACTACTTTGTAGCAATGAGAAAAAATTGGAATGGAGATGGCTTTTGTTTGCAATTAGGTAAGACAATTAGGTGTAGATTTTAAGAATGTGACTTTATCAAATCCCAATGTAACCCTAAACCCTACTGACAGCAAGATGTTTTATGAGGATATGGTGATAACGAGATTTTTTCAGATGGATTTAATCGTTACTGAACACCAAAAAATAACCACGCTAACTTACATGTGAGCAACCAAGTAATGCCTCAAAATAAGGGCAAGTCAATGCGTTATTGTGTCGTTTTCACAAATTAGTTTGATCGATGGCTATGATAATTGACGTTCTCTAGATTGGTCGAAGTGATAATGCATTCAGGGTAAGACTTGGATTCCATTTAACCCTTACGGCCGAAAGCAAAGTACGCTGTGAATAACCCAAGGCCAAACATTTGGACAATTGTTTGGCCTTCTGAACGGCTTACGCAGATATCAGTTTTGTCTCTATACTTGAGTAAATTTGTGCCCCAAAACATATCATCGCCAAAGCGAAGCTTCGTCAGTTTTTACATATAAGCACTTGGGAGTTCGTAGCGGCTTTCCGGCTTAATGAAGGTAGACTGTGCTAACCAAAGCATCAGATTCCTTGTGCTGCGGCTGCAATTGTGTTTCTAACAGGGTAAGTATAGTCGTCGTCTTAGTGTTTAGTGGGCAAAACTTTACGGTAGGTCAAAACTAGGCACGTTCTGACCACTATCCACAATTGCATTAAAGGGACAGCTTAGGATGCTGCGTTGGCAATAGTGGTAAGCAAACCTGATCCAAATATAAGGCAGTCATGAATTCTTTGGCTGCATGCCACACCTACGTGTGGCGGGAGGATAGTTAGTAGTACGATATCGGCACTCAGGGGCGATCCCATTTCCAGTTCATTTTAAGGAAAACTAAGCAGAGGGCAAGAAATCAAATTAAGTCAAAAACAACTACAAGGCGGTAGCTACTGTGTCTTTGAATGCAGTGGTATCTGGAATGTTCAGAGCACAGAATTACGCTTATCGTTTGTAGCAGGAACGAAGAACATAATGAGTGCACCCAACCCAACATCGTCTGTAATTCTCAGATCAATCAAACCTTGAAAAGGATTGACCAGTAGGCATTGGGACAAACCTCAAGTCAGTCACATACTTCATCGTCACTTTCTGCACTAATATGCATTTAAAATGGCAGAAAAGGGGGATAAAACCGTTTTGCAGCAGTATTTTTTCCAGACAGGAAATAGCAGCCTGGCTTTACCAAACTAAGGAAACGGTTTTATAAGTAAAGTCAGCTGCCATGAATCACTGGCATAGGGATGCATCTCCATAAAGCTGATTGACCAGTGCTTTCATACTGCAAAGTTCAAGAGTGGGATCGCTCCTATGGTGTAAAACAAAAAAGCATGACTATTTTTGAATAAGTTCCGAATACTAGAAGGGAGACATTTTGTATTAGAGTGCACTTTCTGGACACTTGAGCTTTCTCTGTTTCCAGAGAGCGGTTCTAGCATTTCAACCGAACTGCAAATCATGGCGAGGACCTTGTCGCCCAAACAAGCATTCGCAGTTTAAGTATTGATGATGTGAAAGGGAAGAAGTGAATTCGGATAGACTTCTGCATGCAGTACGTAGAGAAACTCGACTTCCTGCATGCCTTTCCTCAAACGGCTGCACCAACAAATTGGCAAAAATGGCACTCGAAGGCAATGCTATCCACATTACAAAGCGCAGCGATACATCAGATTAGGTTTGCCAAAAAATAGTTTGGAATCGGATACAAGATTCAACGATTTGATTTCCTAGGCGCTAAAATAAAAAAGATATCCTTATATTAGAGGCCTTTTTTCTGTGTTGTGATCAGGGATGCGGTTGCTGTCACTTAGACGAGGTCACAAACAGGATTCCCAGCCCGCTTGGTGTTTCAAAATTAGATTCGAGTAAGACCCAGTGCAGTTGTTTTATGATGCGGTATGATTGGAGCAGTGTAAGTAAATGAACTTTGCTTTATTTAATCCAGTGGAGGCTCCTATTACTCCTGTTCATAAAATTCCATCTCTTCTTCCGTTGATCCGAATCCAAACTCGTTGCTAACTACATCGGCCTTGCCTACTATTTACCTGAAAGTAGTAGCACGGGCACAAAATTGTACGCATGAACCGACAAATCCTGTGTGCCTTGCTGCTCTCACTTGGTTTAACACTAATCATTTAGTTGCCTTTCATCTTTGGTCTAGCATCCCATTTGATTCCTCTGTCCCTCGCCTTTGCACCCCATCTAAATCAATTTTTTCCTACAATTTTTGTTAAAAGTCGCCAAAATCTTGCTCAAGAACGAAATAGCACAGTTGGGTTACACCGATTCTTTTCAGCTTTGTAGTCGATAGTGACCACTTCCATTCCATCTGCCTAACAGTGTGGTATGCTTGTCCATTGGTGAATGCACAGAGTTGGATAATTAGGAAGATGTTATGGTCAATACTTACCAGTATTTGGACCACCTAATGTTTCCTATCAAACACAATCTTCCACGTGAAAGAATGGTGTGCGTCCATGTCGCATTTAAAAGTGATAAAGCCAGCAGTGAATATGAATGCCATAAGTGCGGTGTTATAATTAGCTAATAATTTGATGCTCTCGAGGCCTATAGGTCAAGAATGAAATCAGTGCGCTCAGTTATGTACTAATCAAAAGTCGTTAGGTTTTGGAATGCGATTAACTCTCAATGCTATATGCTTTATTCAAGCAGTTGCATGGTGGAAGAAGTGTGTCGTTGGTTGAGTTAGTAAGTCTATTGTAATAAGAAGGCGTTGGAAATAATAATGGGCATCGACAGTAAATATGGATGGAAGTGTGAGAACATCTACGGTGGATCCTCTAATAGCTGTGCAATTTCTGAATGGCATTTATTGCCCCTCAATCGACTCAAGATTGTAGTCGCAATGGTAAGTGCATGCGCTATGACTGACGAGAATGGTCGTGTTGGCGTGTATGTAGGTAAATAGGCGTAGTCGACAGGAATCCGCTAATTAATGTTGAAATAAATGAAGGGATTCAGGTATGCCAGTTTACAACAGAAAAAGAGGAGGCAAAGTGTATGCCAAGAAGGCCCTAATTGGAGGCAGCGACTGGAAATGAAACGTACTTTGGTAAAAGCTAGGTCAGCTTCCAAGGAAGACAATACAGCCAAGAGTTTGAGTTAATTTGTGATACCTACAATGGTCCTTTCGCTTATCTAGAACACATTCACTCAACAATATGGATAAGAGTGGCGAAAGGAAGAGAAGACCACATTATCAACCGGCCGACATTATTTTGCATTTCTTCTTAGCGTCGTAATTTGCCATCAAAACTGCTCGTCTGAACACGAGTTTACAGTTTGGCCTTTTTAGCGTTGACGGGGCATTACATTTCTACTGCTTTGTACTTCTTCCCACATCATTCTAGTAGTAAGTTCAACTACCCCAAAATAGTTGACACCAGCAATCCCGTATAGACATTTCCATGGCTTTTATTATGGCCGGCACAATAAACGGAAGTGTTTTTCCTTCCTTTGTATCTAAACGGCACCAATTCTGTAGTAGTCCAACCAACTGACACGCTTTGTCATTTCACTTTGGCAACCTTGTCAGAAAGCGAAAATCAACAAGTAATCTGTGTGAAAAACCTCTCGCAATGACTTTTGCCTAATTCTCTTCAGATAAAGACTCGTCAGTAGGCCAGTTATAAAACCATAATTGTTTCATTACACACCGCCTTGTCGGGCCATAGGATGTGCTTGTGAGGTTTCGATACGGATGCTAGAAATAACTTTACCCGGCTTGCAAGTTGCGTATAAGTGTATCTATGAGTGAATTGCAAAGGGTAACTGTGGAACGTTGCCTCTTGAACAGTCTACTACTCCCCTCTCACATTACTTCAGCCATTTGCATTGCCAACTGTTGATCGGCATTGATGAGTGCGACTTCATTCGATNCCTCTTGAACAGTCTACTATTCCCCTCTCACATTACTTCAGCCATTTGCATTACCAACTGTTGATCGGCATTGATGAGTGTGACTTCATTCGATCTCAATCTTATGTGTAATAGCTTTCAGAGAAGGCGAAGTAGCGCAATCCTTAGCTAGATGATTGCTCAAATAGACAAGTTTGGAAAGGGCTTTAAGAGAAGTGAACAAAAGCCTTTTGGACATGCAGGCTGTATCCTTCTCAACACATCAAACAGCGCAAAACTCCAGTTCAAAAAGCTATCATTGCGAGCATTCTATTTTGGGTATGGTAGTGCTTAAATATATTTTCCTTTTAAAATTAGCTAGTGGGATTTGGAGCATCCCCTTCCTCATCTGCGTAGGGGTCGAGTGCAGCACGTACGAGGCGAAGACGCAACCGGTCAATGACATCACGTTCAGTTGGGTGCTCCTGTTCTGTGTGTAGCAACACCACTTCCAAGCGGTCAAATGTGAGACCGCAAACATTGCAGTGGTACTCCATCCTGCGCCTTTTATCAGGAGGACACCCCTCCGACTCTTCAGGCGTAGAGGACTTATGGGGCTCTAAGCCCTCTGAGCTTCTTAGTTTTGTCAAAAATTCCTGAATTGATGCTGGCAGCTCAATATCATCTCCTATGGAGTTAGAGCACATAAAGTATGTTTCATTGGCTTTAGTGAAAGGGCTAGGGCAAACTAACTGCGATCAAACCTTACCTACGTGTGTCTTTCTGTGGTACACCGCATCCAAAAGTGTGTTGCAACCCTCCAGGCAATGCACGCAGATGTAGAACTTGCATTTACTGTGATGAAGGAGGTGTTGATGCATCTCATCCAAGTATTTATGTTCTTCACCACACGCAGTACATTTGTACCCACTCTCAGCCTTCTTTTCACCTTCCACATCAAAATGAAACAAAAACATACACGAGCTGCAAAAAGGGAAAATCCTTTGTAGGCGAAAGGACTAAACAGCAAGGCACACATTTTTGCATATCGCGCTATTGTCACCTAATAGAATGCCACAAAGAGGCATCAAGTTCGCATGATTCTATGCCACAATTGCTTACAGAACAAATCCATGAGGCATCCAAGCTGCGTTTCTTGATCGGCTATTAAGGGATTTACGATGGCATCCCCATCGAAGATGCAATTCAATCGAGAGTCATTGTTTGTGAGCATTCTCTAATGTAAATACGTGAGAACGCAGGTTAAGTAATCAACGATGATGTTGAGGCTCATGCAGTGATCAAAAATTCCGCATTTACTTTAATGTCCGCAAGAAAATTCATCTCGTCTTCTGGGTTGGTAGCAAGCGCTTGGATTAACCTTCTCTCGTCGTCCGTCTCACCTTGGCAACTTCCGCTTGGGGCATCTGGGGCCGCGTTTACCTGCTTTGGTGGTTCATCCATGCCTTTAAAATTATCAAAAGCCTTTATGCAAGACCAATGAGCATCTCTTATTTGACATAGTTGAGCTTCCCACAGTTTTACCCTCCAGCATCTCCCCGTCTTGACCTTGGCTCATTTCCTCTGAATTTTAGTGACCAAATATCAGTTGCGACCTTCGTAACGGCGATCTCGTCAGCCGATCTCACTCGTAAAGTTTAAGTCCGTTTCGTTAAAAATTATACAACTTCATACTTTGCATTTAAATTACCTATGCACTTGAAAAAGAAGGTTCCATAGTTAAAAGTAGTGCATCAAAGGTAAGCAAGTGAATTGTTTCCAAATTTTCTAAGAAACCTAAATAGATTAAGGTTGATGGATCATTGAGATTAACCAGCATTGCTAATAAACTCTTACTACTGAATATCAATTTGTAAGGCTGGCAGGTTTGTCAGGGGCCAAAACAGCCCACCTCTTCCGCGCAGATTTGAGCGTAAACCTGTTGCCGCATCGACTCTTAATAAATTTATATGGTTACCTATACCCATGCATTGCAGAACACGTGCATGACTCAAGACCATTGTATGGTGTCATTTATTGGGTTCTGTTTAACATTGTTTGTGAGCATTCTCTAATGTAAATTTGTGAGAACGCAGGTTGAGCAATCAACTCTGATGTTGAGGGTCATGCAGTGATCAAAAATTCCGCATTTACTTTAATGTCCGCAAGAAAATTCATCTCGTCTTCTGGGTTGGTAGCAAGCGCTTGGATTAACCTTCTCTCGTCGTCCGTCTCACCTTGGAAACTTCCGCTTGGGGCATCTGGGGCCACGTTTACCTGCTTTGGTGGTTCATCCATGCCTTTAAAATTATCAAAAGCCTTTATGCAAGACCAATGAGCATCTCTTATTTGACATAGTTGAGCTTCCCACAGTTTTACCCTCCAGCATCTCCCCGTCTTGACCTTGGCTCATTTCCTCTGAATTTTAGTGACCAAATATCAGTTGCGACCTTCGTAACGGCGATCTCGTCAGCCGATCTCACTCGTAAAGTTTAAGTCCGTTTCGTTAAAAATTATACAACTTCATACTTTGCTTTTAAATTACCTATGCACTTGAAAAAGAAGGTTCCATAGTTAAAAGTAGTGCATCAAAGGTAAGCAAGTGAAATGTTCCCAAATTTTCTAAGAAACCTAAATAGATTAAGGTTGATGGATCATTAAGATTAACCAGCATTGCTAATAAACTCTTACTACTGAATGTCAATTTGTAGGACTGGCAGGTTTGCCAGGTGCCAAAACAGCCGACCTCTTCCGCGCAGATTTGAGCGTAAACCTGTTACCGCATCGACTCTTAATAAATTTATATGGTTACCTATGCCCATGCATTGCAGAACACATGCATGACTCAAGACCATTTTATGGTGTCATTTATTGGGTTCTGTTTAACTATTCTTGTATTTTCTGCGACCCACACCAAATTCAACCAGCTCGAATTTGTCTTTAAATAACATCTTGACAGTAGTATGTCTGCATGAGGGCTAATCCACACTGTGCTGTTCACATCTGGAAGACCAACCCCTTCTCCTCGGCATTAAGTCTAGGAGAATATGGCTGCTACTCATGCTGCGCTTCGCGGTATTGCAGAGGTACTGCATATGGAGAAATGAAGCGTTGCGGAAGGCCAACTAACTCCACACGGGGATAATTATGCGAACTGTGCTAAACGTTCAGGGATGGTTATTTAGTTATTGAATGTCGTCTCTCAAATAAACGGTTTTGAGCCTGGCTACCAAGTATGAATAGCAAACATATCTTTGAATGGAGGCAGATGGCTTGGTTTGCTGGTTGTGGTGCGGTGCACGTGACGGGAGAGCTGGTTGACCGGCGGACTCGCACTTCAAACTTGGCCTTACGTTGACCTAATGCGAGCAGCTGTGTCACGATTCAAGTACATCTAATCGAGGCTACAACCGATCATAAGGGTTAAAATAAAAAGCGCGACACGCTGGTGTGTCAAAAAAGCTGGTCATGCTCATGGACTACTCATTGGAATGGACCGTCACTCTTTTCAGCCATAAGCACTGTTAGGCATTACCAAAATTCAAGCCCTTCCTGATGCTCCTGCATTGCTCACAACAATCCAGACTTCCCATTTCCACTGTGTATACACATCTTAATGCAGCAGCAAGTATAAATTAACTTTGTGCATTTCGGTCAAGGTGTCGCATGACCACCGGAAAACAAGCGATTTTCTCCTCATTTTATACGCGGATCTCTTAGCAGTCGAAGTTGCCTCATAATGGCAGCACAAACGCTTGCAAAGATTCCTACGTGGCGATAACAAAGCCAATACCTCGCCGAGATGTCTACAGAGGGCTGTGGTTCACACGCATTAGGGCATAAGTACTTTGATTTCATGAACTGGAGATAATCTTTGACCTTGCTCGATGTTTTGAGGGGTGGAATTGCCCCGTGTCATTGTCTTATCGATGGTCTCACATCCCATCCCTGCTTCCCCTTGCTTTACAAGCAACAAGACCCCTTGTCAATCCCACTGCACAATCGCCAATTTCACGACATGGATCACTAATCGTCTGGCCTACTGTTATTTCGCAGCTCTAAGAAACATGCTAATCTCTCTTATCACAAACAGTTGCATTCAATGTGTGTTTCACTCAAGTCACTTCGCCAATGCGCGTGCCATTTGTGACGAATCGGATAATGTTGACGTATACACAGGTAGGGATTCAGCTGTGTGCAGTCACTTTAATATTGTAAAGAGGTAGTGAGTTTGAGATTACATCTAGTGCCAAGAACCCATCGTCCTACTTATCTCAAATGGAAGTGTTCTATTGTACCATCTCCGCCATCTCTAGACAAGCTTTTACTTCTCCGCTTCGTTGGAGGTCCATGTTTTAGATAAGCTTGAATATTTCCTCGTCACTTCAAAATCCACGTGCAGATCTNTTTATCAGGCTGAAATGTATAGTCGAAGATGCGTAAAATTGTGATTAAATAGTTTTGTTTGGCTTTGTAGCGTTTCAAACCCTTTGAACTCGTCACTCTCAAGTGCTCCTCATTTCACTGCTTTGAGTGAGTTTCCCTTTACTCACTACATATCTTCACGGCTTCATCCTCGCAAAGTGTGTTAGAGAAGTTTTGATGTATGCGCCGAGAAAAAATCAACGAAAAACAAACATAATCACGCAGTGCTGTATTTCTTCCCACCGTATGCACCTACAAGGAACAAAAAGATACTATTGTAAAAAGGTGAGAAATGTCGAAGACACCGAAAAACGTCCAATTGGGAAAAGTTTTGATGCAAAGAGTTTCGTATTTCAACGCGCATTG
>LWMK02000525.1:27472-42363 GCA_001693075.2 Taenia saginata
ATTTACCCGACATATTTCGAGACGACGCGATTAGAGGCTAACATTCACTGCTGATGGCGAAGTCATTGTCAGTTACTATGCAGGCGGTTGGAGGGGCAGTTAGCAGATCGAACATAATGCACTAGGCTAAATGGCATAGAAACACGGTGATGTAGCATGCGTTGTGGGGAATTCTAAAACCCTTTATTATATGGCGCTGTGTGTTTTCTCCCAAATTGTTTTTGCATTCCAAATTTAAATAATGACTAGGGGAGGAAATTGATTCATCAGCATGTCAATACATTGGTGCAGGTGTTAAAACAAAGACAATTACGTTTCCCCGGTCGCTCCTTATCAGTTGTTCTTGTAATCACAGTTAGTTGGGATCATTTTAATCCCCCCTCAAAAAGCTAAGCACACCGTATAAACTTTTATGATGGAAAAATACAACAGTACGTTGGGGTTGTAAGTCTGTGGTCCTATTGTTGCAAATAATTTAGCTTTCGTCCAGATCTTCTCCTGCTACGAAAAGCTTTGGCGACTCTAAACCATCAAGCCGAAATAATTGCTTCCATTCAAAATTTGCCAACGATTGATCCTACAAAGTCCACAGCATTAAATGTATTAGAAATCTTCAGATACAGAGTGTAAACTATTTGGTTACCTTTCCAGTGGGTAAAATTTCATATACATCGGCCCAGTTAAAGGAAAATACTGCAGAAACAAACATTCACAAGTTTGAGTAAGTTCGCTAATTAATGCGCCCTTGCAGGGTGTTTGAATAAAAAACTTAAGCAAAAATATTAGCCTGTCATTGAATGTGACGAGCGATATGGATGAGATGTGCTGCTCAAAAAATCCATGGAGCTGAGTCCACTGAGGTTCCGTCTGTTCGACCGATGAGAGTGGAAGGCATTCAACAGTCAGTCCCTCGTCTCCTCCAACAACCACTACGCATCCTTTAAAGTAGGCAATTTCTGGGCCTCGACGTGCCTGTAGCATCGGCTTGAGCTCAATCCATCGCCAATCGTTCGCATCCGCTGGGTCTTGTACTAGCATTTCAGCTTTAGCTGACTTCTTTGATGTATGTATTTCCCCATATGCTCCGCCAACACCAGCAATTCCAACGTCCGGAATATTCAACGCAGAGGGATTGCATCGCCAAGACGGCATGTCAGAGAGTCTTGTCAGTCTAGAAAGACTGATATGGCTACATCAAACTTACGCGTTAGTGGTGTCCAGTTTTTCGCATGCAGCAACGACTAGTATAGCATCTTTGCCTAACTTAAAGCCTACATCTTCATGGTAGCCCCCAAAAATGAAGTTAGATTCATTTCTCGACGCAACAGCATGGTGTTGGCTTTTGCTAGCAGAAATGTGCTAATAGGAAAAGGAAAACTTTCGATGATCTACAAACATTGGACTGCCGCTGATGTCCGTGGAAATTAAAGCTTATGTTTAATTTACCGTGAAGTGGCGTAGTTTCTCCGCCGGGAGGAAATGTAAGAACGAGCGATTTGTCCCGTCGCAACTGCGGCTGAGATGTCAATGCATATAATGACGAATAAGGACCTCGGCTGATGACCAAAAGTACCTCTCTAGACAGTGGAAAGAATCAGTAGGTATGAAATACAGAATGCAAAGAAGACAATGATAAAGGCAATGCTGCAGTGTTAGATCTTAACAAATCGCAACGTTTATCGACTCGACTAGTCGGCATTTCAGGGAAGTGTTTCATGTACTTGGTTGGTAGTGGAGAGTTGGAGACAGGTCAAAACCTCTGCATGGTCACTCCCTTGTCCGGCTTTATTCCAATATTTAACAAGGTAGAATCTGGGCAATCGTAAAAAACTGATGTAAGAGGCGTACCCATGGTACCCAAATAAATAATCCATGCACCCTGTATTCAGCCCCTAATTATGCATGTATGCATCTATCCATCCCTTCCTTGCCCATACTTCCATTTCATGCTTTGTATTTATTCACCCATCTTCCCACCCGTCAATTACGTCTGGCTTATCTGTCGCAAGGCTTTTCGTTCCTCGCCCATTTCTGCGTGCCTTCATTAATAAAGCAATCTTCTACCAAGTTTGTTCATTCCTGACACACACGCTGTGCCCACCTGCTTGAAACGATTCTGCGTATCCCCTCACAAATGCCCAAAATTCGGTTAGACATTGTGGAGATAGCTTGGTCAAATCAACCTTCAAAAACAGCTTCGCGAACACTTTTACCCTTTCTTCCAAGTCGCATTCATCAAAACTAGTATCTAATTACTTCGAAATAGCTCGGAACTTCACTTCCTCACTAGCGCCTTTCAGCCTTCAGGTGATCTTGAAGAAACCGGGACAAAGTGCATTTGAGTGGGGATGACTTAGCTACTTTTACGCACATTTCGCCACACCACATCGCATCAAATGACAGACATGAATTCCTGACACCACTGATCCTACTCGTTTATTTTCTTAACAATTGATTTCATGCTCATCGCCCTTCGCGCCTTTTCTGAACATCTTTTAAGCGCTTTCCAATGTGCACCTATTTTGCAATAAGCAGAAGTTTGTCTAGTCAAGTTTGTGCCTCAGTGTGTCTATTTGCAAGTCTCATGTTTAGAATGAAACAGCTGTTGCATAAAAATCCTGCAAGCATCATCGTTTGACATTGTTTGATTTCACGCGAAGCATAGCTGCAGTTGACGTCTTAAGCATAGATATTAGTTCGAAATTTTAGTTGCAATTAGCAGTTAGCAGTGAAATAGAAGATGTAGATGCAAAGCGGAACATATCTCAAAGCCAGCACATGATTGGAACGATGCGGGTCAAATCAAACTTTATGCTTTATTAATTTCCAGTCAAGCCACGAACAGAGGTGCTTCCGTCTCCTCCTAGGCCAAAAGGTTAAGTCTATGTTGCCCTTGTCTAAGTAATTCTATTTTACCCTTAGATGTGCAAAACAGGCATAAAGGCAAATGCCCTTTAAGACTTTAACTGATTGCACTTATCGTACACATTTGACCGAGGGCAAAAAAGTCCAAACTTGTGATGTTGGGGTCTTGTTGAAGTGTGGTGATCCTACGTTACCAACCAGCCTCATTTACTAAATGCGAGAATGTCATGCGGGTGGATTAGAGGCGCCAGTAACATTGAGTTACTGTGTATTTTAACCATGCAGCCCTTGACTTTCATCAAAATGTGGGACTTGAGGCAATCGACCCATACACGGTGTACATGAGATGGGATTCACCACTCAAGCCCGATGGCGCGGAACCTTGACTCCACTTGGCAGGACACGGTGGATCTCCTATCAGTTCAAAGCCATTTCTTCGATGGTTTACAACCAGGACAGACCATTTTCGCCTTTGTTAATGACCGCACTGGTGAGGGAGATGTGGAGAAACATAAGTGCCATGGCAGGAAAAGTAGGGAAGTAAGAACAACTGCATCAAGTTTGAGTGGAAGTAAGCTGCTTGTGCTCTTTTTATCTAGTAACAGTATCTTTTTTAAAGCTGACCAGAACATATTTAATTAAGCTTACAGCAGTACCCGTTTAAAGCTGCCAAATGAGATCCCCAGGTTTATTTAGTTGTCTTTTGCCAAGAAACCAATTAAGGACAGTAGAGCTGGCGTACCTATTAAGGTAGACCAAATTGCTCTGCTTTACAAATTACCAGTTAGTTTACATGATTACAAAGAGATTTGCCGTTTCTTGTACTAGAGGAAGAAGTGTCAATTACAACTGCAGGATTCGGGACGACTTCCGCTATCACAACAAGTAGCAAATCTACGCAGACTCCAAAAAATGCAATAAGTGACAAGTCTATACAGACTTCAAAATTCACAGTACATGACGGGTCTACCCAGACCCCTGCTATGACATCAAGTAGCAAGTCCACCTAGACTTCCTCAATTACACCAAATAGCAGATCCACACAAACGCCTGTCTTTGTGCCGATGAATTGACCCATTTCGAAAGCTGCACTGATCGGTTAGCAGATTCACACCCCAGGACTCGGTATCACCGCGAGTGATGAAACTGCCTCTCATCTTACTAAATCGATGGATGGATTCTGAGATGCAATATTTTGGTAGAAGCCATCATCCACGTGGTTTAAAGTGCCGCGTAACCATAATCAATTTTACAATCGCTAATCGTTCCGGGTGCTAAGTTGGATACGGATGATTATTTGATAAGCTTCGTGACCAGACTTTGCAAGCTAGACGATGACACATTCAGAAGGGATGGCGGATCTTCAGAGAGTGTCGACTCATACAATTGGCGTAAATGCAGCGTCTTCACCGACCAGGTGAAATCGTCGTTAACATACATGAAGCGTTTTGATAGGTCCTGCTGCAACTCATTACTACCAGCGCTGAAGTCAGCAGCAAATTCGTTTAAATCGTACATGCGAACAATCCACCTTATGCTTCTGTTCTTACCTAGCTTTGTAATTGCTTTCTTTACTCTTTCTTAAAACGGTAATCTGTGTCTGCAAAAGGTTCCACAAATACGTGATAAAAATTGCAAGAATGATTACGGTGCTTAAAGGTACTGGCAAGCGCCCGATATTTTGGAGTCCAACAAAGATGGTGCATTGTGCGAAAGAGCACTTTAATGTGGATGCAATTGCGTTCGGCATGTAGGGAAGCACCACTGCATTTTACAGTATCCAATTCCTTCAATTCGAGTCCATTATGCAGTATCATTAGCGAGGTGATAGCTTGTAGTGTAGGAGGAAGCGAACAAATGCGAAAACGGATAATTGAGTGTTTGAGTGAGTGAATGAGTAGATAGTGATATTACAGGGGTAGATTGAGTTAAAGGTTAGCGATTACAATCCACGAATCGCTCTGGACATCGCGCACTCAAGCAGAACTTTCCGTTACCATGGCAGGGGAGGTGTTACTGCCTCCTCATAAGCAGTTGTTTCTTACCACACAGCCACGATAACATGGCAACTGTAGTCGTTGCGTAGAATTGCATTTCAACGCGCTGTGCAACTCACATAACCCTCAAATGTGGCCTTCCACTTGTCTTACATTCGAGTGACGGCGAATGCCTTACGACAGCCTCTTCGTCGTTAACGCATACCAGGCCTGGACCCCTGTTTCTCAACAATCACTGTTGACCGAGAATGACACACCAGGCGAGTTGAACAAATGCACAGAATAACCTAAACAATCTTGTGTGACCCAAGTTGATACGAACGATGGTGGAATCGAGCTGTGTCGTCCCTACTCCTTTCCCTCTTATCCCCTCTTCCATCACTAGGCAATTCGTGTACAGAAGATCTTCATACCCATTATACGACTCACCCCATCAAAAAGCTTGTACAGCAACAGAAATGTACTCGCGTTCTTTACTCTCACTTAAAATGAACATCCGTATGAGATTATTACAGGCATGGACATCAGATCTTGACACAAAGTTATGCTCAACTGCAGCGAGGTCTACCACCAAGACATTCACTCGCACGTTTGTTAATTTCGAAGCTCTGAACTTGTGTTTGCAACGTGAGTTACTTGACTTGTTTTGCTTTAGCACAATTCAGGTGGCCTCCATTCCATTTTCGACGTTGCATGAAAAGGTCTGCTTTAGCTTTTGTCCGATGACTACCGGTGTGTGCATGTAAGCCCTTTTGTCGAAGCGAAATGGCAGATGCTAGTGGATGGTGCTTGTCAACACACGCGTCAGTTATCTGTCTTCCGGACAGCCCTTAAATTGGGCAAAATCAGTGTCAGTGCCAGTTAGGAGTGCTAGCGCGGAAGATGGTGTTACATTGAATAGGAACGTGACGCCTACTAAATAATGGCAGTTGTGAATTTGGGCCTGACATCTACAGTGTTCTTGGAAATGTGGAATATATCTGGATCTTCTAGGCTTTAATCTCCGTCCGGTGGAATTGGTGATTATTTTAATTGCCCCAAAACAAAAAATCTCACACTCTGTCACATTAACTGAACTTCAATGACACTAAATTGGACCAATCTACAGCAAAGATAAGCATCGAATGAAATGCCGCCAGATTGGTTAATATCATTGCGGCGGCATGCGCTTGACGCGTACTGGACCAGTCTCGCCGACATTACATTGACGATTGGCCTGCAGTCCCACCAATAGATTGCGTAAAGCTTATTGCTACGAGAGGTAGAGATGTCTGTCAAGCACTAGAACAACGTACACGCGTAACGATTCCGCTGCTGAGATTCGAGAAGGCACTCCCTTGTGATCAACGGCACATTTCCTAATTTAATTGGGCAGGCTTTTTAGTCAATTCGATGCATTACTACTTGAATTCTCGAGCACTTAAAAGGGAGAAGTTGGGAATTTACCACATTCCAAAGTACCAGATGTGAGCATTCTAGACTCTAAGCAAATATTACTTATAAAACCAGTAAATGCGATCAGTTCTGAACGATTTACAGATCCTTCCCTTTCCTCCTCACCCCCTCTCCCACCCCTGCTATTGGAAGGCTGGGTGTTACGGGACATATTTATTATGATAGGAGCAGGGAAGTATGAGGTCGAAGCATTTACGGCAGGGAAGCTTCACACTCTTGAGAGAAATCACGAGCGTCCGCCACCCATAACCACCTCGACTTGAGGAGTCGATGATGCAGCCAATCAAAAGGATGACTGCAAACAGTCCAAGAACAGTCGCTGTTGAGTGTGTTTATGAACGCGTGTGCGTTTTCAGTCGTGCGCTTCAGTTCGTACTCGCCTATGCTGGTAAATCGATGTATTCGCTTACCTACCATCCACATATACATTCACATCTGTGCAACCGCTATACCAGGGCGAATTTCCACTCTTTTCTTGAAAGCCACATGCGAATTAGCCTAAGATTGCAACTACAGTTTCACACCGCTTTTTCTGCAAATGCTAAATGGCATCGTTTTGGACAGACCCCACTCGAAACCAGAAGATGCTGTCATTCTTAGTTCGTATTACTGTTCCAACCAGACCAGTTCACAGATCACTAGTCAGTGTATGCCACAAGGCGTGTGCTGCGTGGCGGCGGAAGATGTTTGCGATCAGAAGCTTGAACAGAAGGTTGAAACTCAAGAAGAAGCCTTGAAATGGGACGGGCGCCCTTAGCCTGCCTAGCAGTGGCAGCATTTTTACATTCTGCTACAGGATTGTCGGGATTGCAATGGGGATGCTATTAGTGAGGGACACGACCTTGATGGCATGCTCCTTAGCTCCCAGATGCAAACTGCCGGTGTTGTCACACATACGCCCCCATGAGGCAGGCAATGCTAAGTAGGCGATCACTACGCAATGACGCAGGCACCAAATTTTGTTCTTGATGCATGCAATGAAACTACTCTGAAGGATACTGAGGTGATGTGGAAGCGATGGTTTAGTAAGTAAAAGGAGCAGCACTCACAGTAGCAGATTGAGAAGTAAATGCAGGTGACGAGTTCAAAGAATTAAGCAATAGAAGGTAAACTGATCTGCTTAGAATAGGATTTTATGCATCTTTGGCTTTATCTTTCAGCTAAATAATCAGGATTTTAGGCGTTACTCAGGTCTGCACATAAATTTCATTGTAACGAAGAACGACAAAAGCCCATTTAATACATGGGCCTCTGACGAAGCGGAGAAAGGAAAGCAAAGATGGACGAATGGGTCACTTTCATTTGAGGTAAGTAGCACGACGGACTATTAGCGCTTGATATAATCTCAAAATTACTGCCTCTTTGCAAATATGAAGACGATTGCGCACAGCTGAATTCTTACCTGTGTATACGTCAACATTATCCGAATCGTCACAAATGGCACGCACAGTGGCTGAGTGACTTGATTAAGGCGCATATTGAATGCATGGCGTTGTGATAAGAGAGGGTTGGCACGTTTATTACAGCTGCAATATAACAGTAGGTGAGGCGATTAGCGAAACTTTTCAAGAAATTGACGCTCGTGTAGTGAGATTAACAAGGGGTCCTACTGCTTGTAACCCAAGGGAGAGCAAGGGACGTTGTGCAAGACTACCGACAAGGTAATGAATGGGGCAATCCCAACACTCTGAACAGTGGGCCGTTGAAAAATTGTCTCAAGTTCATCAAATCAAAGTGTTTTTATGCTACTAGTGAACGCGAGGCGCAACCCTCTGTATATGTCTCAAAAAGGTATTGCCTTTGTTGTTGCTACGTATGATGCTCCGCTTGCGTTTGTACTACCGTCATGCAGCAAATTCAACTGCTAACAAATGCACGCATAAAGTGAGGAGGAGAACCCTCCTCTGCTAATGGTCTGGCGACAACTTGACCCAACAGCACAAAGCCAATTGATACTTGATTTTCACTAGAATGTGTAGACTCATGGGAAATGTGAATGGTGGACTGTTATAAGCAATGCGAGAGCGTCTGTTTTTGCTCAAATTTTGGTAACGCCTAGTAATGGTTAGGCCTGAGAAGATTGATGGAACTTTTTGGTGAATAATTCATTGGCACGACTAGTCCTTCAACACAATAGAATGTCACGCCTATTATTGTTACCCCTTTAAACGGTGGTCACTACGACCAGATGTACTTTAACCGTGACACAGCTGTTCACATTAGGTCAACGCAAGGCCAAATTTGGCGTGTGAATCGGTGGTATAGTCACGGCGTTTCTGCTAGTCAGCCAGCTCTCACGTCACGTGCAACGCACCGCACAGCTCAGTTTATTCGCACACCAGCAAACCAAGCCTTCCGTCTCCATTCAAAAATGTGTTTGCACTCACACTTGGTAGCCATACTTAACGTCGTAGAGATAAAAGACGATATTTGATGGCGAAATAAATGTTCCCGGACGTTCTGCATAGTTTGCATAATTCTCTGAGTGATTTATCCACGCGTGGACTTAGTTAGCCTCCCGCACAACTCCATTTCCAGATGTGTAACACCTCCAAAATGCCGTGATCCGCAGCATCAGTAGTAGCTAAGTTATCCTAGCTTCAATGTAGAGGAGAAGCAAGTGGTCTTCCAAGTGTGAGCAGCACAGTGTCGATTTGCCCCTATGCCAAAATACTGCTGTTAAGATGTCATTTGGTGGCAAATGCGAGCTCGTGAATCTCGATTGACATCAGCGCTTCACAAACTGCCATGTTTTCAGACTGGTTTAATTAAATTCTTGGAATGTAAGTAGAACAAACAAAATCATTTCTTCCTTCTCCATGTGGTGTCATTTCTGTTCTAGATTTGCAAATCCGTTATGGCATGGAGGCAATGCATATTGTACATACTTCTGACTTATGAATGAAGTTAGCTTGACGTAATTATTTTAAGGTTTGCAGGTGGCGGCAGCATACACAGATGTGTGGCAGAATCTAAAGGTAGTAGAGCCTTCGAAAATGCCGCAAGTGGCTCCGGTGGATCCACTGGGCTTCGTTTAGTCACTGATGTTTGGCAACAGCGCTTTGGCATTGCCTGCGGGTAATAATTCACCGCAACTTGAGAAGCATTTAGATCACTACCTACAATTTAACCAGTAACATAAGTTCATTTGGCTAAATGAGGCTTTGCTTTTAATGCTAACAACCTACTTTTTAAAAGCGGTTGCTAAATGGAAGCAACTTGGTTATAGATTGGCCACGTTTTCCAATGTGCGTCTCTCTGCACGTTTCCTTCTTAAATGGCTATTTAGGGGTCTGGATTCGGTTGCGAATATTGAGCGCATGCTGTAAAGCAAACCGGACTTGGGTTATTACAGCGTCTAGCGTTGCAAAGAAAGCATACTGATTAAGCAGGTTGTTCACGCTTGGCTAACAGAAGGAATTCGTACTACTAGTATGGCGCGGAATAAACCCAGCCCACTGAAGGCTAGATGGTGTAACAGTGATTTTAATGGCACGATTGAGCGGCGTCTTGCGGGACAAATGACGTAAGGAACACGTCTTGACAGGGTTCTATTTCTCTTTGGCGGTCAAATAACCTTACGATGCGCCAATGTGAAGGGTTTAGTGATATTCAAATCACCCTACTTAAACGGGCCTTAAGTAGCTTGAAACCATTGCAATCACTCATGCTCACACAGCACATTCACTGGTACTTCCTCATGTCTAGCTACAAGCCATCTGGTTGTGTTCGAGCTCAACAGAGTGAGGCGGTGGAGAACTGAACCTAGGGAAACGTCTTCCTTCCCTCCAATCGAACACAATTGCCACACAAATAAGGGGTAGTGCCAGAGGCTTCATGGCGATATCATTGCTTCAGAAATGGAAAAGCGTCTTTTTCCACTCATTATTGAGATAGCGATGGGATTGTGCTGGTTTGCAGAACAAGTACTAAAAGCTCTGTCTGTCTTCCACCTTGCAGTCATGAGCCAGTAGACCGCTGTCAGTGCTGCTCCCTCCCACGATTGCTTCTTCGTTAAGATTGTGCATTCGGCAAGCATGTAAGATTTATTAGATATTTACTTTACACTGTCGAACGTTCAATCGAAGAAAAAGGGCACCTAAAGCGCCAATCGAGGAATTCGTCTTTGCACCAATGCAAGTGCGAATGTGCAGAATTTCATCTGTGTTTGTTGAGTCGCTCGAAAGCGGATCCATACGCTGCATCATCATCTTGCTTTGTGCTAAATACCACCACCCTGTCACTAAGGAATGCTCTCATCTGTTGACTCTACCCGCTGCAGCAAATGAAATGCTAGAGCGAAGAAGATAACCGTCAAACGCATTGCTGCAGTAATGGCAGCAGTAAGCAGCTTTACCCCTTTCAAAACGGCCATGGACAGCGCAAGTTGGCTTTAAAATGGGAGATCAAATCTGTGGTGATAATCTTTGCAGCTGATGCGTTTTTTTCTAAAAGCGAAGGAAAAGGAAATTGTTGATCGACATTTATTTTGCCAAAGCTTTAAAGCCATCGGCGTCACTTGAGGCAATCATGTGGCAATCAAATCTGATCTGATCTGCTGCTGACCTGCATGCCAGTTTGAAGGACGCTTCTCCTTCTCATCATCAGCATCGGTGGCGGATTTGATGAACTGCGTCACGAGGCGTCTTTTCTTTGTACGACACTGGCTCTGAAGGTGCCTTTACGCGAACCTGTTAAGCGTAGCTCCTCGTTGTTTTGACTACGGTCCTCGTGGACCATGTTGTCAGTGGCTTCTCTGTGTGTTACATGGAATGATCTTCTGTCCTCCATTACCTTGGCCACTTCATTATCGTGCCCTTAAACGGAAGTATGGCGCACCGGAATGCCTTCAAGTTCTTCTGAATGTCAACAATGAATCACTTCTACTTCAAGTCTTATGGTAGTCATTGGTGACATCAATCTGCCATTATACTTTAGCGACTGGACGAAGATGAACTGCGGATCCAGCTTCAAGCTACTCAACAAAAATAACTGAAAACCCACACATTTGCACTTGCACTGGTGATAAGATGATTCCTGCAAGTAAAGCTGTACGCTTTTGTTAATCATTGATTCAAACAATTGCTTTTTGTCAATCCATTGCTTGGTGATTGCCAAAGTCTTTAAGCTTTACCCCTTTCAAAACGGCCATGGACAACGCAAGTTGGCTTAAAATGGGAGATTAAATCTGTGGTGGCAATCTTTGCAGCTGGTACGTTTTTTTTCTAAAAGCAAAGGAAAAGGAGATTGTTGATCGACATTTATTTTTCCAAAGCTTTAAAGCCATCGGCGTCACTTGAGGCAATCATGTGGCAATCAGATCAGATCTGATCTGCTGCTGACCTGCATGCCAGTTTGAAGGACGCTTCTCCTTCTCATCATCGGTATCGGTGGCAGATTTGATGAACTGCGTCACGAGGCGTGTTTTTGTCCGTACGACATTGGCTCTGAAGGTGTCTTTACGCGAACCTGTTAAGCGTAGCTCCTCGTAGTTTTGACTACGGTCCTCGTGGACCATGTTGTCAGTGGCTTCTGTGTGTTACATGGAATGATCTTCTGTCCTCCATTACCTTGGCCACTTCATTATCGTGCCCTTAAACGGAAGTATGGCACACCGGAATGCCTCCAAGTTCTTCTGAATGTCAACAATGAATCACTTCTACTTCAAGTCTTATGGTAGTCATTGGTGACATCAATCTGCCATTATACTTTAGCGACTGGACGAAGATGGACTGCGGATCCAGCCTCAGGCTACTCAACGAAAATAACTGAAAACCCAGACATTTGCGCTTGCACTGGTGATAAGATGATTCCTGCAAATAAAGCTGTACGCTTTTGTTAATCATCGATTCAAACAATTGCCTGTTGTTGTTAATCCATTGCTTGGTGATTGCTAAAGTCTTTCCAGATGCACGATGCTGCAAACTGACATAGAATCACTGCAGTTGCTCGGACGAATCGAAATTGGCGGTGTTCTCTAAGGATTAGCATAAGCAGTAGAGATCCATAGCTCCGTGCTCAATTCTTATCCTCTCATCAGGGTTGCTTCATTATGTTGGGTCGGATTACAACTAAGTGATGTACGGCTGAATGTTAAGAGCTACTATGGGAAGTGTTGTGTTAGCAAGATTGAAGGCAATGCTTCTAAACTACCTAAGGTTCACTTGAGTAGGTTGACCTGACTGGTATAGAGGATGATGAGTAAGGCGGATGCTGATTCATACGTGTCATCAAAAATGATCAATGGGCTGTAGAGAAGGTCCCAGTAACGCCGTCCCCTAATCCAATGCATAGCAAGTCTTTGGGGTAGAGACTGACGGTTATAGTCACGCTTGCATGAACATTGTCCCCCATCCATTCTAAGGTCATGCCTATGTGTTAGAGTCTAGTCGTCGACACAAAGAATTAACCCACCACACAATGCCAGAGTAGGGATGGTTTTCTCATTTTGTCGTCACGTTAAAACTGCCATTCGATAACGTGGCGGTTTGTCATTGAAAACCTAATTTATCTACTTGATTGGAACTGGCAAAACGGTTGTTTTAACCACAAATGGAAGTGTGTGCTTTACTGCTGAGGCAGCTAATTAATGCGCTCCATAAATTGGCACAAATCCTGTTTTATGGCATTTATAAGTGCCAGGACTTTAGCTGCCCAATGTTTCCCGGTTTCAACAAAGTTCCAATGCATTTCGTTATTTATCAGTCCAGATCACGAGTAGTCAGTCATTCAGAGACCAGTGCGAATCACACTTTACTCCTTTTTTTGATCGGTTTATTCAGCAGCGTCTGGTGCAGGANATCACGAGTAGTCAGTCATTCAGAGACCAGTGCGAATCACACTTTACTCCTTTTTTTGATCGGTTTATTCAGCAGCGTCTGGTGCAGGAGAGCTTATTTGCTACCAGAAGTTGGCATGTTTAACTTCTTAGACTAGGAGATGGCTGATCCTTCTTAGACGGCAAATTAAAGGAAAACTTCAAACGAGGTGCCGATGGGCAGTGACATCAGATTGGGCATCTAGAAGATCCAAATGCCTGGATTTGGTGCAAGGAATTCAAAAGAGGAGCAAGTGCCTGCTAATCCAAGTGCAGGACACATCGGTCTTCTCAGGTACTGTTTTTACTCTGTGGTAATAATTTCTGCGTACCGGATCGCATTTCAAAGGCTGTATTTAACTTGTCAAAGACACTTTTCTCTTTAATAAAACTTGGCAGCAAGTGTGACATGATCTGAATTGCAACACCGCTACTTCAATGGATGTGAGTGCATGTAAATCGATGCGAGGCCGCGGAGGGTGCCATAATAGCTCTGTTCTCAAGCATCTTTATTGTGGCCATTGAAGGTTGTGTCACTTCACTAGCACATTTGAGGCTGATCAGATCGCACACGGGCCATAAAGTGTTATCCAGCGGAACCAACTCAGGCTCCTTTTAGTGGTCCTTGCAACAGACCAAAAATTAGACAATGTTGCTTGCCAAAGGAGAGGGCAACCGACTGCACTGCAAGCAGTGGCTTTGTTACCCTTCTCTGCAACTTAAAACACATGAATGCGCCAGCCTAGGTTGGTCCCGTTGTCAACGAGGGCAGTAGAATAGCGCCTGCACCAATAAATCTAAAAGCTGCGTGTAAGCTTATCCAGCCTAATTTAATGGTTGTTATTTTGGCAGAGCAAACTCATAGAACTCACATGGCAAAAGGTGAGCTTTAACCAGCAAAATTCCTGCTCACATCGGTACAGGATCGTCCTCACACTGAGAACTTATTGCTGTATCTAAATGCGACTGGATGGCGAGTAGTTCCATTAAGGATATTTTATTATTGCCTCTGTTAGTAGAGACCGGCAGACGGCTGCACAGCGAAAGCAGAAACAACTGGATTCGCTGCATTATTCTGCTTTTATGGAAGAAAACCAAACTGGGGATGAGATTCGTGCTGCATATAAATAATCTATTCTCAATTGTGCTAGTTTTCAAGGCCTCCAGCTCGGCATTTTGAGTTTCGAACCCAACCAGCAATAAATTTGTGTTTGTTATGGCCATAAATCTAATATAAACTTAGAAGAGTTATATTTGGAAGCATGTCTTTTAGTGAAATANAGTTTTCAAGGCCTCCAGCTCGGCATTCTGAGTTTCGAACCCAACCAGCAATTAATTTTTGTTAGTTATGGCTATAAACCTAATATAAACTTAGCAGAGTTATATTTGGAAACATGTCTATTAGTGAAATATCCAATGAAGCACGAAATGAGACTGCAGGCCTCCTATCATCCGACTTTGGGCACGTGAGTTAGCCTTAGTGCTGCGATCGCTGGCATTCGTATGGCAATGCGAACTTGACTTTTGCCCGGTTCGCATTATTATGCCTAGAAGAACGAGTGGGTTGGTGTAATCACGGAAGCAGCAAGTGGCTTTCAATCATAGCACGACTGTTTCGATTCCTTTCGGGATTACTCACCGTATGCTGCGACGAAGAGAAACATCCAATGCGACTATTTTAGTCTGTTGAACAAGGGCTCCATCCGCAGAAGGGGACCTCACTAGCATTGTACTGGAGCACTACCACTGATGCTACG
>LWMK02000526.1:0-45113 GCA_001693075.2 Taenia saginata
TCATTCGAAATAACGTTTCCGGGACGTTACCTGCCAACCAAGACGCACTGGAATCGCTTACTAACCTGCCGTACTTGTTCTTTTTTCCTTATATATAACTTTGAGCACTGTTTTGTACTTTTGCAGCATTTTACGCGTGGTTTGGCCAGTAAGTCAACCATCGTATATATGTGAGGTCAAGCATATGTCGCCACACTACCACTCATTGAAGTGCGACTGATAACAAGCATTACATGTGTGAGCGCAACTACTGTGCGACGGCTCTCGCCCTTTCTTTAGCAGTCGACTGGGAGCATCACACTGCTACTTTGACCCTGTTTGAATTCAAGTCGATACAGTTCAGCTTTTCAATTTACTCATCACTTTGGATCTCGCTGTGAAATATTTTAAAATTTGACCGCTTTCTCAAATGCAACCCCTCTGTTTGTCTAGCATAGATCTTTTCTTTGAAGTATGCACAAATAGGAGACCGCATTAACGCGCCTACAACTTGTCCGTCGCAAAGCAGAAGGAGCGAAAAGTTTGCCGTGACCACAGTTCAGAAGGAGCGAAAAGTTTGCCGTGACCACAGTTCCACCATGCAATAGCACTTCTTTTTGTCATACTAAACAGTGCCGACTCCTTAATGAAGTCATTAGAGTAACAATTTAAATTCTTTCGCACCTTCACTTTTTTGTCATTCTAGGGACGCAGCATTTCCTTCTTCCTCTTCTTCTTCTTTTTTCTCCCAAAACAATTCTCCCTTTTTTGGTGCCAACCTCATCTTCACCACTTTCAGTTATTCTCTAGCCCCGTTCTTTCCCTCACTCCTCACCCATTCATTCATTCAGTAATTTGTTCATACATTTGTCTCCCTCTGAAGAGATCAGCTGCTACTGCGGTTGGAAAGATCCGAGTGACATCGAGTTTAGCCAGATCAGGGATGTACCAACCAAGCCGATAGGCCTGAGGGCCTGCGAGGTTCCAATGAAGGTACCGCGAAATCGGGGTCCCTTCAATTTCGTTTGCCTTCGTCGCTGTCATTTCTGAAATGAAAAATGCTAGACACTGTTGATGTTTTTTTTTAGCCAGCCTTAATTTCCCTAGCTAATGAATTGTTAGAATGCCACTCCTAGCAACCTCACATTGATATTAGTGTCATAAGGATTCCAAGAGGCAACATTATACCTGTTTGCCTTGCTAGGCATGATTGTTATCTAGAATTGTTACCATTTTAGACAAAGATTTAAGCCTCCAATTACACAAACGTATGCAATGCTTGCTGTAAAAGCAACTGCAAGCTAATTGACTAAAGCGACGAGTAAGGCGAATGCTTGTCGTGGGTTTCAACTCTCGCTCAAAGTTGACACAGGCTTCAAAATGCGTTGGAATCACTTAAAATTGGTTTTAGGAAAGCGGCGTGTCCCATCTTATCACATTAAAGGTAATAGCAACCACGTAAACCAGATAAATGCACCCATCAATTCATTTCAATTCTCGTTCCCTCCATCTACACTTACCCTCTCAACTTACTTCTCACCTATTCCTCCAAGCTCTAGAACATTCTAAAGGACGTCCACGTAACTCCTCACTTCACTCCGAGGTACCAAGGTTAATGGTGGCTACTTTATCTCTGCTGTACTTTTACTCGACAATTAAGTGGCGCCCCTGTCTGGCGAGTTACTCTCAGGGGAGGATAAGATGACATTCGAAGAACAAACGCCATCAAACCGCCGTGGATAAAGAGGCCCATATAGGGAATTCCCCATGCATCCTGTTCTAGCCCATAAAGTCGATGTTCTACACACCACTGAAGCTACTCGGAATTCCAAAGAGGGTGGCTCTCCTCCTCAATAAGACAGTAAACGTACTGCGAAGTTGCTCTAGTTGAAGATATCTGTGATGCCCTGTTTAGTAAACACCTCACTCGCATTACTGTCGGCGACTAAACGGAACCTCCCAAGTGCGCGCAAATCATCGCATGCAAAAGTTTTACGCTGGAATTAACTAGTGATGTAAAAGGACGACTCAATACCCATAATGGTGTGTGCTAGAGATGATCGCCCCTTTGGTATTGCAAAAGAACAGCCCCAACTGTAAATCAGACAAAAACGTTTTCTACTGCCACCCAGGACGGATTGATACACTCCACCTCAGTGGGAAGAGCAATTACCAACAATATGAACCACCTGCCGTCATCTTTGCATAGCCCCTACAATTCAATCCTTCCATTTGCACCAGTCATTCACACCTGCACTTACACTTATGCACTGAGCTCGGCACAAGCAACGAAGTTTAGCCATCAGTCGAATAAAACCATGGCTTAGCTTACACACAAACCAAGCTCAACTCAATGATATCCAATTTCACAGCCGTCAACTGCTCTATAAATCGCTTCCTCAAATCCTCTGCAGCAGAGCAAGTCGCTTGCCTCATGCTCCACCCACAAAAGTTATCTACACCCTTCAACCACCTGCGGAAAACAAACTCCACTCCCTCCTCCGCATTCAGATCCTACGAAGGCGTCGTCGTCAATGGCCACAACTGCACAACTCACTATAGAGAGAATATCGGACGCATTCTTCGGACTATTGTGCGTAGACATTAGCAGCTCACGGAATTGACTGCACTCCTCATTTATCGGCTCCTTTAATTTAAGTTCCTAGAAGGACAAGGTATGAGTAAAAGAGGGCGTACTTTGAGGAGGTGTTCTTCACATTCCTCAACCAATACGGGAGCACGGTTGATAACGCTCAGAATAGTGGCATGGGAGGTCTCGAACTTGAGGAGCTTTGAGCGGTGTTTGAATTAATGAGGGATGTAGACCACATCACCAGGCACAAAACTGTCCTCATCTCACTCTGCGACTCCTCACTCTTGGGCAGATAGACATCGATTTCGAGAGAACCCTCCAGTACGATAATAAAAATATCGCTAGGCAGAGCGATGCTTTTAAAGAAGCGATCGGCGAGAGGCATGATGAATTCCTTGTCCAAAAAGTGACGACCGAGTGTGATGGACCGTTGATGACCTGTAGGAAGCCAAAGTGCAAAAACTAGAATCCAGCTAGAAAGAGATGGAGAGGGAAGAAGGACTTGATAACCAGTAAATGCCAGTCAATAACACTGAAGGGAGTACGCATCAGTAAATGGCCCCCTGCTATGGTTTTTTTTGGGGTGGACCTAATTAATTAGAGCAAACAGCAGCACTAATTGAGAAACATCGCTGATTGAGATTAACGAAAGGGCCAGGTATAGCCTTAGGCTGGGGTTTGAAGCGTCAACCAATTATAATAAGCTTAGTAGCATCACAGTGTTAGAGTAAGACAACATGCTGAAGGGCGGGCAGATACAACAAGGATGTAGAAAGACGAGAAATACAAAATCAAAACACATTTTGAATGGAAAATGGTAGACAAAAGTGTTTTCTTACCAATCATAGCATGGCACTGGGAAATCCTACAATGCAACCGAATGAGATTGCAGCTGCACCCATTTTCAAAGGCTGTGCAAAGGATTTTTCTAGAAATTTCCCCAAATCCGGAGACCAATTAATCCGCATTTGTAAAAGTAGCCACGAAAAATCACACAGTTCAGGCTCAACCTTGAGGACCGAAATGTGCGAAAATCACATCCATTACAATCCGTGTCATAAATGAAATCACTTTTGCCAATACTATTGCCCGAGCATTAAAACAGTAAAATTTTCGAAATCATTTATCAATCGAGCTACAAGGCAGGTTTGAAGACACTGCACTTCTGCAGTAATACAAGTCCGATAACTATAACTCAAGTATTTAAAACCGTTGGCAGGGCCATGACTAGTCGCCAAGTTTCGAGAACGCAAATGGCAGAACACGAAGGCAAGCTACCTCATGTAAAGCACACAGAATACGCCCAAAGAAAAACAACAACTTGGTGTCCAGTGCACTTTGGCAAAAGCAAACACATTCAAGCAAATCTCAGTCAAACCATCATTATTCGTGCACTGAGGACATCCCTCAACTCCACCAACTGCAGCCTGACATTCACTTCGACCGGATGAAGCATTTATAAACGCAAAAAGGGTGTCGAAATAGCTCACTTTAAGTTGATTCCAAGCAATCCATCGGTAAGCGCGACACAGCTCACGCATCCCGCTCTCTGCGCTACGGACCGGAATAATTTCCACGTCACATCGAAAATGCAGCTCTTCCTCAGCAATCAATCTTTCCATCATTTGAACAGGGAAATTGCAATTAAAGCTCCATCTCACATCCTCACAAGAAGAGCACCTTGGTCGCAGGCCGTAGTGGTCACTAAAAAAGGAGATAAGAACTGGTGAACGCCTACTCTAGGAAGTCCATAAACGAGACTCTACTAAGAAGAGTTTGCATTAGAGTCTCCCCCATAGCAAGCGCATCAACAACCCTGTCACCTGCAATAGAGGTCTCGTGGGAGGAAGATACTCCTTCCAATTCCACTGGATCGAGAATCGATTCGTGGCCAACCTCCTCCAAAACCGGGTTCGGCTTCGCCTCCACACCCTTGTTTATGGCATAAAAAGAAGAGCTGGAGGGTTCAACAATTACCAAACGAGTGAAATGGATCATGTTAGGCCCTGATTGATTTACCTGATTTGTTGCGAATTCGCCTTTCCCCTTCCGTTTCTCCGTAACAGCTGGCAATTTTGGTGTGACATCTATATCTGCAGCAAATATATCAACCATTTTAATGGCGTCTTGGTACATCACCTCTTCTTCCGCGTTCTAAGAAATGAATGAATTGCGTAAACGACTAAGGCATTGCAAAACCCAGTCACCTTAACTAATCTTAAGATAGCCACAAAATAATAAAGGGGAAACGTATCCTACTCTCCTTCCTTGGTTTATAGAACTCAGATACGAAGGACATCAAAACTCTTAGATAGTCTCGCCTTCTTGCTTAAATAGTGTGCAAGCAAAACGATTGATTTAAAGTCTAATGTCTCGAAAAATGATAAATCAACAGAACTATATATGCCATTAAAAAAGTCAAATCTAAACTAATAATTTACATTGTATGTTTTAAATACGCCTAAAACAGTCAGTCTTACTGATGGGAATTTATGGCTAAGTAAAAAGTTATCTTGGGCATAAAATTCACAGATTTGGCCCAAGGTGTTGTACCTTGTGCAGTTTTTTTTCGTGTCTCAGCATCTAGTGGGGACAAAACTGCAAAATTCGCAGTGCTAGCTCCAATACCAAACTCCATGTTTAAAGTTTTTTGTTTAAATTAAGTGCTAAACCAATAGGATCTTTACAGACTCCTGAATAAGCCGTAGCCTCGTTATCTACTGTCCCGTTTCTAGGATTAACCATGGCTCCAGAAAAAAGAATGTTATACAATACGTTTACTGTCCTAGATAAAAGGGAATCAAGACTGCCCTAATGGACACTAGGAGGTCGGCTTTTCTTAGCGTCGGTAAATACCAGTCCTTTCAAGCCTTATGCTTGAGTCATTTTCCCAGCTCTTCTCCTCCCTTTCAGCACCGACCCTGGTGCCACCCTCACGTTGGGTGAGTTCCTTTCTCCCCATAGTGCGCAGTCCTTGTCCTCCTATCCGACTGGTAGAACACCTTTGTAGGATGGCATCTTGCTGAGGCGGACGGTTTTTGACTAGGCGCGGAGTTTTGCATTGTAGGCGATGCAGTTTGTAAATGAGAATACTTTTACCATGTGGAATGGACCACTGCTCCAATGATGGTCGATTCGTTGTGAGTTATGAATGGGGCGAGTTGACTGCATAGTTGTGCAAGCTCCCAGAATTTGTTTGCCGCATTGTTTTTATCGCCTGAAACAAGATACCCGTAAGTCTCTGTGCGATGTTAAATGTTTTTCTAGTGCCTACTTTTAAACGCAGTAGGCACCCTAGACTATTACGGGTTACCACCTCCGCACGCGATCGGAAGATATCATAAAAGACACTTATTTTGTTCCCCGCAAGTGTATTGAAAGGTGAAGCATCAACTGAGGTGTGGATCGAAGTCCCGTATGCGAGGTGAGCGCATCCTACACTTGGATCTCATTCTTCACATTGTTGTGCATGTCTTGGCGATCTTGAAGTACTTGCACACTCCAGTAAGAGTCAGATTCCGAAGTTGGAGTCTTGATTGCCATGGACCGATTGAAGAAGTTTGAAGTGGCCGATTCGATATTTTGCGGCTATATGAGTTCTGCCTCGGCTACTTTTGTGAAGTAGTTAAGCACAACCAGAATACATCGATTTCCACCCCCTGAAAAGGACAGTGCACCAATACTGCTTATACCTACCCTTTTCTCAGGGAGCCCTATGGGCATGGAATGCGCAGGTGCGATTGCTGTGGGGTCAGGCTTCTTACAACTGTTGCATGTAATGCAGGTTCGGTAAGAATCAACCACTTGCAAAGTAAATGAGGACCGTCAACTCCCGCAGAAATATTTGCATTAATGAGCCTGCACCACTAGACTCTTGAGCTCACGTCGTCTTCGCTATACCATAAAACTTTTCTGTAGGGAGAGTTTCCACTATTCTTGCCATATCTGTCTGAACTCCTTACTGGATGAGATCGACTCCTCCATCTCATGATAGTGCCGGGCCTGTAATCAGTTCCACCACTTAGTTTTTCTTTCCCTGTGCAGACCTTTAGTGACATGTCCCTGTCTGCCATCATCCTCCAAATTTAGAAGGAAGCTGCATGGACGTCCTTCGAGTTTATTTGGGACTGGAATAAATGAGTAGGAGGAATTTCGGAGGGGACAGAAGAAGAAGGATGGCCCACCAGATCTTGAAAGGTGGCGCGGGAGAGCCCCTCAGGAAGGTGTAGGACTTGGCCATCTGCTGGACGTCTGTACGAGCGATGACACGTGGATTTCCTGACTGAGCTTGTTCGTCCATATAGCATAGACTTCCTCAGCCAAGGGGTGGTCGGGTTTCGACTCTGAATCGAATGGCCGCCCAGTTAGCTACCCTATTATGCTATGCGCCTAAGAGGGCAAGTTNGATGCACCTAAGAGGGCAAGTTCTGCCTGGTGTTGAATGTTGTCAGTGCATTCCTTATCATCCTCGACAGGTTTTCTGGAAACGACGTAAAGGATCTCTGGCAAGGTGCTGTTCTTGCTGGTTGATGAGGAGCTGGGCCAAGGTCTCGCAGCAGTAGTCACTATTGGAATCGTGGGAGCATTCGGCTCCGATTGCAGTCGTGAACAAATTTTGGGGTGGAGCACAAAAGATAAGGCGCATTCGTTGACCCTCAGACCATAGATAAGGGTTAAACTTTGCAATCTTGAGCCAGTCCTCGAGGTACCTATGGCCTTTGAAAGGTTGGTGTTTGACTACGCCACCTCCTTAGCCCAGTGACTAACCGTGGTACTGGAAGAACGATTGCCCTGCAGCGCCTCTATTGTCTCAGATACAAGAGGGTCCATACAAGCGCGATGAGGGCTAGGAGAACAGAACCCCTCAGCATCGGGGACATCGACCTTTTCAAGGGAAAGTTCGTTTTTGATAAATTTGCTTAAAACCCTCTTCTGAAGTTATTTCGCTTTTATTAAGTGAAAAGACCATTTACTCTGATTATGCGCGGCAGTATTACTCTGAACTATGCTAGAATTAACTTGCTGTTTTTTGCCTTTAAATGGTTACAGCATAGTCATCTGCATTTATGATAAGGTTTTAGTTTCCTTGGTCCTGGCTTACATTTGGAGTGCCATTCAAATCGCTCTTTATAAAAAGTGGTCTGCAAGACAGATGTAATGCTTTGCTTGTTGGACTGCTGGTTCCGATTATAGTGGATGAATTGGCCTGCTGAATATGCATACTCTGCCCGAGTGTAGTGCCTTTGATTGTCTTCAAGAGGTCTGGGGAAACTACATTACGCATTTGGCAGAGGAGATTTGCGTGGAGCTAAATACGTTAAGGAATAGGTCATCAAAGAGCAGGCTGCTAAACATGGTAAGCTCCACGTCCCATTCTGTTTATTTTTTTGATTTTGTCCCCCTCATAAGCCCTCATTGTGGGCTGGATTTGCATCAAGCAATCGAAAACAACAGTACAGCATTTTCTCAAGCATCAGGAATCGGGCTTGATTTCGGTGATTTGCCTAGTGATATAGGGAGTACAATGTTCCATCCAGACCACTAATAAACTACTGATTTGAGAGGCGATTGCAAAGATTGAGTATGGCGCATAGCCTGACATATCGCTCCACTAGATAACTCATTGCAGTTTCTTGTCTTCATCCTCGAATGGTACGTTTCCGTCTGGAATGTGGTCTTTTGCGACAACAAAGAAGCTCATGATAGGCTCATGTCATGGGAAGGGGCTTAGTTAAGAGTTCTAGATTTCACACTTCCTACGCGGTGAATAGCATTAGGACAAATCAGACGTGGATGTGGTGCAAAAGCTGAATGAGGTAGGAAGCGTTTCCCCCCTTAAAAAGTTACACCTTTTCATTAAAACTTGTCTGTGCTTCATTATTTGTCATTAAAACGATCGCCAAGTGCCCGTGATTTCCTGATAGCTCTTTTAATGTGCCTCTGTCCAGAAGTATTCTCCTCAATGTAGCTTTTTAAGTTCTGACAACCAGTCAATGAAAATCCAGATGTTTGGTCGCTTGAATAGGATGTGATTACCACTGTCGCCGAAGCAATGTCTCGAGTCGTCTCTTGAGACGCGGTGCAACTCACTTCCGCTTATAAGAGTTGGATGATGATGGACGAGTGTAAAATGCCATTGTTCTTGTCAAGCCTTTCCATGCCATTAATAATATGAAGGGAGACGAAGTGCGGTTAAAGTGGGGGCGTAATGAGCACACGCTTTCGTGCATTGTTTTTGCTGGGTAAGTACACAGATGGCCGGCAGGTAGGTAGATCCACAAAAAGAAACACACAGGTCTCGCAACCTTCGGCCGTCCATCAACCCAAATCCCACCAACCAAATAATCTAGTGTGCAGAAATGTGAGAAGCGTCTAAGTAAATAAATACACTAAAACCCAAATGCCTCCCACTACAGTAAAATGCGAAGAGAAACGCAATCACGCACTCCCCTATGTCTTCACGGCTATCGATAACCCATTGGCCGTCAAGTACATCCAATAATAGGAACAAATGGGGATGAGTACGAATCTACACTTGTCTTTCAATCGAATATTAGCCAAGCTCTAAAAATAATCGCTGTCAAGCTGAATCACTACTGCAAATAAGTGATGGAGAAGACCACTCTGGAGCCATTGCATTTTCACAGTAATGAAGATATACATGCCGAGGTGGCTTGTGTGTTTCCTCCAAATTCGTCACCACAATACTGCACCGGCAAAAAAACCTCATTTATGGGTCTTTCGGAGGCAAGTAGCTCAAGAAGTCGTCTTTGATGGCAATAGTTGTACGCAGTTCTAGGGTTTAGATGGGGAAGTCTAGGCAGGGCACAGCCTTGTTTGGTTTCCCCCGTTCACAAACAGCATAATGCCATCAGGAGCCAGAGGAATTGCTAGTTCTTCCGCGAGCAATCAGTACACAATTTGAGACAACACAACAAGCGCTAAAACGGTAGCAGTGAACCCTTTTCTGGAGGCAGCAATCGTGTTTCACTGCAAATTCTTACGCAAATTATACCCCAGAGTACTGAGAAACAATTAGCCACATTCAGTATCCATGTTTTAGTAATGAAGACTTCAAAATACTTGTGCGCAAATAATTCAACGACTCGTACAACGAGCACAAAAATCCGACCTGGCAACAGTGAATATCCACCTGCATTGAGTGAAGGAACTGCAACAACTGGTAGCGGCAGCAGCAGTAAGAGTAATAACCCAAACGAGGAGAATGAGAAAGGAGGAAGCGGCTTAAATGAATGCACAACCACTTTTAAGCCACGGAAGCTCCGCCAACTCAGCAGTATCTACCACGGCCGGAAAGAATTACATCCCACGGTGAGAAACCTAAGTAAGTAGACAATGAAACAGACAGACTGAACATAATTTTGTGCTTCTCCACTGCAAATACATTTATAATTGCGTTCCCTTGCAAGTTGACAGGCCCATCCACCCATGCACACACGCTCTTCTATTCGCACTGACGGTGCAATCTTTCAGCCTACGACGGCATGAATGTAGAAATAACCGCTCTGGTGAGCACCGCACTGAAGTGTACGGACTACCAACAGTTTTGGCGAGAATACATAGGCGAACACTGGTCACCGAAATGCACTTCAGCATCAGCAGGGTCCTTGCTTAATGCGCACAGGTTCTTTGCAGACTCGGAAAAGACAAAGCAAGTGCACCGATTCTTGTGTTTGTCCCATTTTTGCGACAAAATTCAAAATTTTCATTCATCCGTCATCTGCAACAGCAACAATTAACCCGAGAAAATATCCCTATACCTGTCGCAACAAAGCGAAACGAAGAAAAGCTGTCTAAGATAAAATAAAATGTAGCCATAATCGTGCAAATCTTATGAGCGGAATCGGCACTTACTTCAACGATAGCGTAGACTGGACATCGGTGTTTCAGCGGTAGTGGTATTCCTGGCACGTTGGCTTGCGCATGTTCCGATCATGCCGGTATGAGGCACAATTCGGTTCTTCGATGGAGAAAAGCAGACTTAAATACATTTCCGAAGGATATCACAGCTCTATCGGCGTCCATCCGAGTAAGATCAACAGATTCTACCAATATGGATAGCATGAAAACTTGGTAAATGCGACTGCTGCCATGGCGTTACGAACTGACTTTATGTACACTGAAACCGTTAGAACACAAATATCTCATAGCTACTAACGGGTCAGAACCCATTATCGCCTGTGTCAGTGACGGCGTATTAGTGAAGTCCAGACCCAAAAAACTAATTGTTGTTCCTTCTAAGCTTGTCAGATGTTGCAACGTCTAGAGGCGACACATCCTTGTCTACTTTGGTTTTAGACCACCGTAAGGTCCAGGTAAGGCCAAGCCATTAACAACCTTTCCTTCGTAATGGCTACAATTTATTTAGCGAGAATGTAGACATTATCACAAATAACAAAGCACGCACCAGAGAGGCAGACAAGTCCCCAAAATGCAGCCAGTAGATTTGAGGATAACAACTTAAACAAGCAATTATTATTGGACAGAGGATGTTTGATTCTACATGTAAGCTAATTCTACTGCAAGAAACTGAAACGCATTATACTGCATTCATAAAACAACTCACTCTTAAGTTTATCTGAGTCATTAGTACAAAGCTAACATTTTAAGGAGCATTAAACATGGAAACTCCGTTTTATTGGCTCATTCGTGGGATTAAGCATTGGACTCGTAAAAAATGCTTTGGATTTTTGTAATAAAGACACAGTAAAAATGAGTTAAACTCGTAAAAATAGCGCAATAAACGCATTGTCAAATCTCTATGCCTTGATACACTGGTATCCTGGTGGAGTTTAAGGTTGATGCTTAGAAGTGCCAACTAACGAATGACTAATGTTAGAAACGATGTTATCGCACTACCATTTTTTTGTGTGTCATTCATTTGTGGTTCCTTCTTCCTCAGCCTTTAGGTAATCAGAAATCTTATCAAGGACGCAGGCATTGACAACCGCCAAAACGAAGAATGTTGGAGAGTGATAGCTTTGTAATAGAAATCGCCACCTCAAGGAATTCCAATGACATCTCGGCGACGAACCTAAAGCTGGTGGGAAGTATACTTCCAGTTTAACACCTTTGTTGTATGCGCGACTCCCGATTTCCGTTAAGATCCACGTGGTTAGCCACTTTGCTTCAGCAAGATGGAATGATATTTGGACCAAACTTGCAGCCTTAACCCTTTCCTGCAATCGAATGTGCGCATATTTCGTCCCAGCAATAAGTCTTCTTTAATCTTCAAGGGGCCCCAGAGCACAACAGCTAGGATGGAACATATGCGTGCTAGTTTGTTTAAGTATCAATTTGGTATGTGTCCGAGTGGCATCTTGGTAATTGCGCCCTCATTTTGTAGGCTGGCTTCTGGGCCAAAGCAGTGGCTTTAAACTCTAACACACGTTGAGGACACATATTCTGCCCAAGTACTACATTTCTGTTTTCGTTTAAAAGTGTCAGCGTAGTACTTTGTCTGTTCAAGCTACCGGTTTCAGTCACTTGGGTGGCCATATTGTACTGGCTGATTGGCCGGCCTCCGGGCCGTGCCAACAGCCTCATGCCCTCTGTTTCCAGAATATATATTCTGCCCTAGTACTATGCCTTCTTTTGCCCTAAAGGTCTCTATATATGCGCATATATATGTATACGTTCCATGCTGAGCACAATACGTAAATATTATAAAATCCCTAGTTTTAATCTAACCGCCTACTCTTGCCTGTTACTGCCCGGCGTGCGCATTAGCTTTGCGCCAATTAGTAGAATAAATTTAAGCGGACTCGGGGTGGTAACTAAGACTGGTGCGAAGATACAAGCACATGCGTATGAGTAAGTGGGTTTGAATGCAAATGTATGTATTTGTGTTGCAACTGTCTCCCACCTTGAGAGGTTACATTTTAGTTGTTACATGAGCACTAATTAAGGCCAGGTGATGCATATCATTTATTGTGAAAACCTGTAAGGGAAAGAGATTTGCTTAAGAAGAACTTATTTTCCTTGATATTCCAAACAGTTAATTTAGTTGGTAGCATTCACCAACCTATGCAAAAGTGTAAGCAAGCACTACCGCCATGCAAGCAAAGATGACTCCAGAATTCACAAAAGTCAGGTCTGATCCACTGGTAGTGAGAGCGCCTTCCCTTCCCTTTCCCATATTTTCATTGTCTCCTGAGCTTTCTTCATTTTCCTTACTTTCCCCAACTCCTGGGCTTTCCCCCTTTCCACTACTTTCGTCATTGCCCGCGCGTTCTTCCTCTTCTACAAAAAAAAACACTCCATTGATTAAATCACATTGCACGAAAAAGAATGCCTAGCCAAAATTGTGGGAAAGCACTAATGACGACTATTGTAGGATGTGTAGCTCAGCAGATGCTCTTAAAATATTATGCAGAAAGGGAGTTTAGGAGAAATGCCATTAGCACCAGCTTACCGGTGGATAACGTTTTAATTGTTTTGACATAGTGCAAAACTCTGTCATTTCCTTTGAGTGCGTCAAAAAGTATAATGTATGATTTGCCAGGATCACGGATCTTGAAAGTAATCTCCCCAAGTGAGAAGCTTCCGACTTTGATAATAGGGCAGCGAGATGAATCAACTGGCATTGCATGCAAACTAATTCCGTCTGCATGAGGTTTAGCCAGGCCTTCAGTGTCCCAACTTAACTGGTAGGTCTGAGGACCCACGTGGCTCCAATTGAAATGGCGTGAAAGCATGAGCTCTTCCGTTTTGTTGGCTTTTGTCATCACCACTTCTAGCTAGGGCACCTTCACCAAGTCTAGGCAAACTTCATCTGTGTAGATACTGCCCGGTTTTTCTGACGCAGGTGTAGCTGTCAACAAAATGTCACCGAATTGAAGAGAAAATGAGAGAAATGATCGCTTATTTGGAAACAAGGTACATTTGGTGTCAACGTCTTTGTCTACTCACCGCATTATTGGGCGATGGATTGCAAGACATTGCGACGTGACATGAGAGCTTGCACCTCATTTACCGACACTCAGAACCGTGGGTGACTATCTGTGCATGGAAACAGTTGTAGAATGCTTGGGTAGTCTTTGGACATTCCCGAGAGAAATTGTGCTGCATCCATTTCGGGCAGAATCCTAGTTACCTGCTCACTTATAACGCACTACTGGACAATTGGAACTCGGTTCGAAATGTATTAAGTAAATGCAATCTGGTTTAGGTAATCTGGTTCTATTTCAAAATAGCAAATGAAATAAAAGTGCTGTTATATCTGACACTGCAGTTTTCCTACTATTTCGTGGGTCAATTCGCAGCTCAAACAGAGGAGATGGCTACAGCTCAAACAGAGGAGATGGCTGTGCGGAACTCCATAGTTAAAAGCATCGTGCTTTCGAAGCCACTACTGGGAAATTAAAATGAAGTTGAAATGAATTGAAAACCTGCCAAATCTGTGTTTATGCCCTCAGCGCGAAATCATAGAGCACTCTTTTTTTAATTCTCCTCTGTCACGCGTGTTTTGTCCAACGATTCAATTCAGCCTCACACCAATCTGCCTTTCACAAGCTTTTTAAGTAAAATGTGGACAAATCTTTAGTCGTAACACATAATACCCACCTAGCTGCAGACTGTATAATGCATTAAACTTGACCTGCCAGCTAACATACAAAAGCAATGTGCTTATAATAACAAGCCTTAGCTTACCGCTGAGTTCTCTATGTATCGTACCACTGTAAAGCCAAATGCTGTCTTAGCTTACCGCTGAGTTCTCTGTGTATCGTACCACTGTAAAGTCAAATGCTATCTTCATCTTCAAATGCTTCGAGACGAACACTGTATGTTTTATTGGGCTGCAACCCACTGAGAGTGGCTTCTCCTTGAAAGAACTTGGCAGTTGTCATATACGAAACGCCGGAGAGATCAGCTGCTAATGCATTTAAAACGATTAGGGTAGCTCCAAGCTTGGTCAGGCTCTAAGGTTCCCAAGTTAAACGATAAGTCTGATCGTTCACAAGTTTCCAATGAAAGTGCTTCGATATCGGGGTCCGTTCACTGTCGCTCTCTTTTGTCGCCGTCANATCGGGGTCCGTTCACTGTCACTCTCTTTTGTCGCCGGCAGTCCTAAATAAGCAATAATAGGTGCAACGTAAGTAATAAAATGTCCAAAAGGGATTCAGGGCACAAAATGCTACCTCTTTGCTCCATTATGGATTGAAATTACTTGTATTATCGTTCGGAAAGAAGTTCAACACGTATAGTTCCATGGGAATGTGTAAAACACTTTAGAAGTGCNGAAAGAAGTTTAACACGTATAGTTCCATGGGAATGTGTAAAACACATTAAAAGCGCAAACTTCTTGCATGCCTAATGATGTTGCTTGTTTCATTTCAATTAATTTTTATCAGTAGAAGCCAAATTTTAACTTGACCTAGTGACCTTTTCTTACTGTAGAACTTGCCCATTTGGACAGTGTGCATTAAGGCGCTGAACTGTGACGAAGTAGGCTAAGATATCGACCCGTGCAAAAGGCGAGATAAGTTGAAATATATGCCTCAAATGAACTAGAACTCAAGTGGAAAATCATCCATGCCGACTTATAAAGAGTGCTTGGGTTCGAGGTGCAGGATCAAGTCAAGGGTGGGGTTATATTGTCACCACTTTGCAGCACCGTCTTGAGGTCGAAAGTAGATTAAATGGACAAAAGTCCGACTTCTGGCAAGATTTTCAGTACACTATACACTGTGCAAAGTACAAATGAGCCCGCCTCGCACCTGTTCTTGTCATTTGGAGTCGCAACGCTTAATCACAAACATCATGGTCTTCACAAAATTAGGATGTGCCAGTGGTGATAGCGGTGGGTTCACTCACCACTAAAGTCAACAACGGTGGGGGTTAGAAGAGGAATTACAACGTGAATGTGCAGACCTCAAATGCTGCAATAAAGTCAGTAACATGGATTTACAAAAGTTACACCCTTTACTCCATTTTTCTAGTCATCGCTCATTTCTTTGCGCTGTTAAGGGAAGTCGCGACACCTTATCGACACACTGAAGCGCTTCAGTAGCAGCCATACCACCTGGGTGCAGCAATGAATGTGTGTACCTGAGAAGTATCTTACAAATCAAATTCAAGTGCTAACGAAAGGGAAAGACAAAAAGGTATAAAATCATTAGTCCTTGTCAGCACTTCTAATTAAATTTAACAGCAATATCGTAGTAAATGACCAGAAGCTTTGAAATATTTAAGGTACATTGTACATTTACTGAGGTCCATCCACTTTCGTTGATTTCATCTGCACACAGCTCCCTAATAAATGCTGGCAGTTATTAGCCACGATAACGTGATTTTTTAAATTGTAGGAAATACAAAGATTTAAACTTTTGGAAATATGACAAATTCGAAATTCCCGTACCGTAGCATAGTGCGAATTACCTGACTAATAAAAGTGATTCTCTGCTGACCACAATAAATTGCTTAAGTGCATCTTACCACGATCTCCAGTCGATGTTTTGGCCGAAGGGGAGGTAGCCAACATGATGAGACAGAAGCAAAGCAGCATCGTTAATCCACAAATGTTTTGCAATCTCAAGTCATAACGCATTTTTGAAACGGGCCTATCCTTAGATCAGCCTATCAGCCATGTTGGCCCTAACCTGCAAGGCACTTTATTTGTACAATGAGGCCATCAGACGTTAGTGCGTGTGTGCGTTTGCATATGCAGTGTTCCCATTTGTTAACATTAAAGTGCATAGAGGCAAACTGTGAGGCGATGTCCAGTGCTAAGCGTAGGTCCCTCACAGCATCAATTAGTCCTGAGAGGCCGCAACCCGACAAGTTATTCAAGGCTCGTCTGAAAGCACTTAGGCTCAAGTCAGTGTCTTGTTATTCACTGAAAAATTGAAACACCGGCTACTAGCAAGTTAGTGCTTGTGGCTATGAACCCATCAACATCGCATGATAGAAAGTGAACCAGGTCAAACCTCTTGCAATCCGAATGGGGCTGAGCAACTTGTGGCCGCGGTGTTGCGACCATCTGTTTGTGTTTATTTACCAAAAAGACTTATGACAGAAGAACCGTTATGGGGTTTGGAGTGCTTTCAAACTGCTAAATACCTGACCATGAAGTTTGAAATTACAAAGATGATTTGGGATGCGACTGACGAAATCAGAGGCGATCTCTTAAGCATAAGCACATAGAAGTTCGAAGATATTTAATGTCGCAAGTAAGTCCAAATATCGCGTTTGATGAGAAAGAAAGCGGAAGGACATTTGCACAGTAGTCCCATTTACATCCTCGGCAGTAATCTTCAACCTCGGTTCGATAAATGGCAGTGAGGCGAACCCTGAGTCTTCCCTTTTGTATTATGGCTCAGCAGTAGAGCCTTTGTCAAGATCAAACGATTTCTCCAGGCTTTGATATTTAGGCTTTTCCTATTTTAAGGAGTCAATGTATTTTGCGGGACCAACTGCCAAATGTGAACAATCAAGCGTGAAATTCGAATGCGCACATATATCTGCAAATCGTGATGGCTAGCATGCGAAATTATTTGCTAAGTCCGTATTCTTTGCAAGGGGTAATGATGTTGGAGAGCAGCGCTCATTGTAGCTGAAATTCCTAATTTATTTCCTCGCTTTGATGGTCCTATTTATCTCAATTGACTAACTATTCACTTACTTTGAAACCCACTTCTTGGGCAAAATAACCTAAGTTGCCGATTGTTATGCATTTGAATGCCTTCTTACATCTGAGTGATAGTGAACTAAAAAGCCGCTACAATATTTCAACAATGTAAATAGGTAAGATGAAGCCCATACACACCTAGAAGGAGGATTTTTCTGGAATAATTTTAGACGCCCTTTAGGGGCAATTGTTTGGGTGCATAATGAAGATAGCCAAAGAAGTTCTAGACGGGTGTGCTGAGAATTTGATTTTGGCCAAGTTTTTTATCAACGACTGCACTAACCCGCAATCAAAGTGAATACTATTGACTAGAATGTTTATGGGAATGCATGTAGGAGCAATATTAAGGAATCCTAACTTTTGCTTTTAGTGGTAGTGGAAACAAGTTGAGACAGGCTCCTAAAGCCAGTTAAAAATACCCATTATTCATCACAATGAGGTGAGTAAGAAACCAAGAGGCTTCATCTTAACTTTACTGAATCAACCACACGAAGTTTAATACTCACTGCAACGAACCATTTGCACCACTAACTAGTTTAAGGGACACAAGTGAATACTGTGTGAATTTTGGCTTCAAGGAATTCTAAGACATCAGAAGCGCCATTAAAGCTAAGCTCACAATTAGATCTCGTCGGCTGAATGCCTCAAGTCGTAGCTTAAATGTAATGTGGAAAAGTTGTGGGTGAAATTGCTCTCCAGATGCGAGCATCAATCCAAAAACGTCATCTTACTTTGGCGCTTCTGGCATAAAGTGCATGTTTAAGTCAGCGAAGACGCATAGCACGTTTACATAAGATTAGCTTCAGGACTGAGGGAATAGCGTATGGCTGTGGTTACCGAGAGCCATGCCACTTGACACAGACACTGCGCTTACGCTTCCATAGATCTAGCTTAAGAGAAAGTCACACCACGCAGATTGCGCCATGGGTCAATTTCGACCCAGCTCGGTGGTGAGCATCCTGGCTACAAAAAAGCTGCATAGCACGTCAGCCCATGGAATCGTGCATGAAAGGCTAGGCTGATTGGTGCCACCATGTATGGTAGAGCCACATAGTTGTGTAAAGAGGGCACGATTTGGTCTCTGGAATTAAGATAAGCATGGTTAAGACGGGCCTAACCCAAGTTTGTGTGCAGTTCGATGTCGAAATTTGACCACCTAAGGAATATTTACTTGACAATATGTGTGCAGATGCCGATTTGCGTAGTGGCATTTAATTTCAATCTAAAATCATCAAGGAGGGGGAAGATACCTCTACAATATTTTGAGCTGCAAGACTGTTGTGTTTGAATGAATTCGGGCAGGAACAAAGTGCTATTGCATGGTGAAACTGTGGTCACGGCAAACTTTTCGCTCCTTAAATTGAAAAGCTGAACTGTATCGACTTGAATTCAAACAGGGTCAAAGTAGCAGTGTGATGCTCCCAGTCGACTGCTAAAGAAAGGGCGAGAGCCGTCGCACAGTAGTTGCGCTCACACATGTAATGCTTGTTATCAGTCGCACTTCAATGAGTGGTAGTGTGGCGACATATGCTTGACCTCACATATATACGATGGATTTGGAGTGCTTTCAAACTGCTAAATACCTGGCCACGAAGTTTGAAATTACAAAGATGATTTGGGACGCGGCTGACGAAATCAGAGGTGATCTCTTAAGCATAAGCACATAGAAGTTGGAAGTTATTTAATGTCGTAAGTAAGTCCAAATATCGCGTTTGATGAGAAAGAAGGCGGAAGGACATTTGCACAGTAGTCCCATTTACATCCTCGGCAGTAATCTTCAACCTCGGTTCGATAAATGGCAGTGAGGCAAACCCTAAGTCATGCCTTTTGTATTATGGCGCAGTAGTAGAGCCTTTGTCAAGATCAAACGATTTCTCCAGGCTTTAATAATTGGGCTTATCCTAGTTTAAGGAGTCAATATATTTTGCGGGACCAAGTGCCAAATGTGACTATCAAGCGTGAAATTCGAATGCGCACATACATATGCAAATCGTGATGGCTAGCATGCGAAATTATTTGTTAAGTTCGTATTCTTTGCAAGAAGAAAGGATGTTGGAGAGGAGCGCTCATTTTAGCTAAAATTCCTAATTTATTTCCTCGCTTTGATGGTCCTATTTATCTCAATTGACTAAATATTCACTCACTTTGAAGCCCACTTCTTAAGCAAAATAACCCAAGTTGCCGATTGTAATGCATTTGAATGCCTTCTTACATCTGAGTGGTAGTGAACTAAAAGGCCGCCACAATATTTCAACAGTGTAAATAGGTAAGATAAAGCCCATACACATCTAGAAGGAGGATTTTTCTGGAATAATCTTAGACGCCCTTTAGGGGCAATTGTTTGGGTGTATAATGAAGATAGCCGAAGAAGTTCTAGACGTGTGCGCTGAGAATTTGATTTTGGCCAAGTTTTTATCAACGACTGCACTAACCCGCAATCAAAGTGAATACTATTGACTAGAATGTTTATGGGAATGCATGTAGGAGCAATATTAAGGAATCCTAACTTTTGCTTCTAATGGTAGTGAAAACAAGTTGAGACAGGCTCTTAAAGCCAGTTAAAAATACCCATTAACCAAGAGGCTTTATCTTAACTTTACTGAATCAACCACACGAAGTTTGATGCTCACTGCAATGAACCATTTTCACCACTAACTAGTTTAAGGGACACAAGTGAATACTGTGCGAATTTTGGCTTCAAGGAGTTCTAAGACATCAGAAGCGCCATTAAAGCTAAGCTCACAATTAAATCTCGTCGGCTGAATGCCTCAAGTCGTTGCTTAAATGTAATGTGGAAAAGTTGTGGGTGAAATTGCTCTCCAGATGCGAGCATCAATCCAAAAACGTCATCTTACTTTGGCGCTTCTGGCATAAAGTGCATGTTTAAGTCAGCGAAGACGCATAGCACGTTTACATAAGATTAGCTTCAGGACTGAGGGAATAGCGTATGGCTGTGGTTACCGAGAGCCATGCCACTTGACACAGACACTACGCTTACGCTTCTATAGATCTAGCTTAAGAGAAAGTCACACCACGCAGATTGCGCCATGGGTCAATTTCGACCCAGCTTGGTGGTGAGTGCCCTGACTACAAATAAGCTGCATAGCACGTCAGCTCATGGAATCGTGCATAAAAGGCTAGACAGATTGGTGCCACCATGTATGGTAGAGCCGCATAGTTGTGCAAAGAGGGCACGATTTGGTCGCTAAAATTAAGATAAGCATGGTTAAGATGGGCCCAATCCAAGTTTGTGTGCAGTTCGATGTCGAAATTTGACCACCTAAGGAATATTTACTTGACAATATGTGTGCAGATGCCAATTTGCGTAGTGGCATTTAATTTCAATCTAAAATCATCAAGGAAGGGAAAGACACCCGCAATATTTTCAGCAGCAAGACTGTTATGTTTGGATGATTTCGGGCAGGAAAACAGTGCTATTGCATGGTGGAACTGGGGTCACGGCAAACTTCTCGCTCCTTCTGCTTTGCGGTGGACAAGTCGTAGGCGCGTTGATGCGGTCTCCTATTTGTGCATACTTCAAAGAAAAGATCTATGCTAGACAAGCAGAGGGGTTGCTGTCGAGAAAGCGGTCAAATTTTAAAATATTTTACAGCGAGATCCAAAGTGATGAGTTAATTGAAAAGCTGAATTGTATCGACTTGAATTCAAACAGGGTCAAAGTAGCAGTGTGATGCTCCTAGTCGACTGCTAAAGAAAGGGTGAGAGCCGTCGCACAGTAGTTGCACTCACACATGTAATGCTTGCTATCAGTCGCACTGCAATGAGTGGTAGTGTGGCAACATATGCTTGACCTCACATATATACGATGGTTGACTTACTGGCCAAACCACGCATAAAATACTGCAAAAGTACAAAACAGTGCTCCAAAGTTATATACCAGGAAAAAAGAACAAATATAGCAGGTTATTAAGCGAGTCCAGTGTGTCTTGGTACTCAAAACTGTCGCCTTTCCTTATAGAACTGTAAAATCGTAAGATGGTAATAATCTAAGACATTGCTGATTCTGATTAGCGTTAATAATTTACAGCAACGATCTTATTATAAGTGCGATACGTGCACTGATTTACTTAACTCTTGGTCTCAGCCAGTGGTAACTTGAGTGATCATAGTGCCTTCATCTAGTGGGCTAACCACTGGCCCATGGCGGTGGTCCAATCCTTCCCGCAATTCTGAATGAATGTGTTCCGCTTAAGTGTCATTTCCTCTCTTGTATCCAGGGGTGTCCTATAATAATTACGAAGTAGCACTTCATGAAATACCGTGTGTAATCGTGTGCAATATGCTTTGGTCAAAGAGCCAATACGTGTCCTACTCATTGCAGCCTTGTCGGCGTTGGCTGGCCCCCAAGCCACTTTGGTGGCTGAAGACTCCTCTGTATGCTGAATGGATGCATATGTGGCGCCGTAAAAACCTCCCCAGAGACGAAAGTAGGCATCGCTCTAGAGTGTACGCTCTAGAGTGTTCCCAGTCCACTTCCTCGACTGTAACCCTTGTAACATCTTATTGAACGCATAGGTTGCATCCACCCATATTTTTGTCAGAGTCAATGAGAATCAGTAGAGGATTGAGAGGAGTTAGTTGCTTATCTTTTTCCCTCTTCAGAGGATTTCGCATTATTCTATGGCGCAAGGTTATGAAAATCACTCATTCTTGCCAAAGAAGCGCATTTAGGAATATATATGTATCTCATACACGTATTGAAACAGATGAGTTAAAATTTCCGAAATGGCTTAGAGGGTAGCTTTCGTGGTAAAAGTAGAGATTAGAGGGTAGCTTTCGTGGTAAAAGTAGAGCTGCTGGGACACAAACTGGACTTTTACAAAGACTGAGGGCTAAACAATTAAGATATTGCAGGTGGTATAGCATAAAGTTATGAGATATTGCAGGTGGTATAGCATAAAGTTATGTCAACCTTCGTTATTAGGGAGGTCTCAAGAAGCTGCTATGCTGCAGCCAAATGTTAAGACTCGCCAGCATAATACTGCAGCATTTAACCGTAGGCTGCTGCTGTAGCGTCCCAAGACCTTTTCAAAGGCTATAGTAGGCATGGCACTAAAGCAAAATACATTTTGTTTTAGAAACAGAGGAATTGAGGGCTAATGTCATGGCCCGGAAATTAGCCATCCGACTGGTACAATATGGTCATTCAAGTGACCGAATCTGGCAGTCCAATCAAACAAAGTACCAAAGGCACTATTCCCTATTGGAACGGCAAAATATGCAAGTGTTTGCATAATTTATAAAATCACTTACAAGAATTTAGAGTATTATTAAATTTGACTATATTTTAACGCAAGAAAAGTAGCTTTTTTATGCATAGGTACCTTTTAGCAATTCTAACCCTTCAACCTCGTATCAAATAAATTATTTTCCTTTTTAAAATATCAGAATGGAAACACAACGACTTCTTTTGTAAAATTTAACAGCTGTAAATACTGTCTTTTCATTACAAAAACGGTTTTTCAGGTTTGTATCTGCAAGTCAATTGGCTGCATTTTAGGGTATTGTTTGTGGGTATAGTGTGTTCGTTTTCGATTGCATTAATGCCAGGATTATTGCCAAATAGGCTATGTTCGATGAAAAAAGGGAAAAATTATCAGACATTAAGCTCTGCTTGGTGATACCAGCGGTTCAAAACTTAAGGTAGGCAAGGAAGCGTCTTCTCCCGATGTTAAGTTGTCTGATAAGCATCAAGGAATTGCAATGAACGCTATAAAATTGTACTCTGCTTTAACTTCGTATTGTGGTCACGTGTATTTTTTGATCTTTGGATTGCCGTGACGCTTTTTATAGAAGGGCAGATTTAGTGTAATATTCCAGGGGAGAAATTCCCTATCAGTTTTCGTGGTCATTCCACAACTACTTGGCAGCAGTTCTGCATTGTTTGATTTGCTGCAACAGTAATGTTGGCACTTCGCGCTCATCTGATTTCGAAAGCCTATTTGAGCGCACTCTTCTTCGTCGAAGACCTGAATGGTGTCCCCTGTTAAAGAAATGGTTTTTACGAACACAAGCTGGAGTATCAGCCCCTACCGCTAGTGCCATGCTGCTTATAAACGGGGGCGCACGTGCAACCCTGGCAAAATTTAGTAACCCCCGTCTTAATCATCAGAACGCGTGCTTTTCCCATACCAAAAGTGGATTCCTGGGATTATTGCCCACAATCAACTCATAGATGAGGTGTTCCTTGGAGATGTAGTGCTATGCTGATCACTTTGGATGCAAAACGCCGGTCACGTTAGCCTGCTTATACTCTGAGCCGTGGCAATGCGATGGACGCAGAATGGTCTCGTCCGTTCGTATGGTCAGAATAGTAGTTCAAAGCGACTATAAAGTTCAGAGCTGGCAGTGCAGCCACTAATTGGTTGACACATCGCAGCAATGTAGACAAGTGCGCTGACCTGTCTTGGTCTCAACTTAACCATCATATGGAATAGACTCGATGACTAATAGATGAGAGACGACTTGGACAAGTGTGATGCCTGTTCCTATCCACACTTTAGTGTGGTAGCAAGCGTCAAGCGTTAACTTCCCGTTCATTTGGTTGTCTGGCATGTAGCAGTTTGTTTAAAAGACAAGCGGCGAATATAATTCTTTTCAAAGCCGCACTGACGTTGATCAGTGTTACCATAATTTGACTCCTTAACATGATACGATGGATTGTATAAGTGGCAATGTACAGTTAAACCACCTCTAATAATAACGCCGAAAGAGGACAGCGATAGCGTATTCAAAAAATGGTGTGTAGTCATCAACCGCACCAGTCGCGGATGCGTGCGAAGAGCTTAAAGAACTACCCTTTTGGAACATTTAGGGACAACAATAAATCGGTCGGTGAGAGGCAGCATAACTAACTAACCTACGTGAAAATGCGCAATCATTTGCAAGTTTTAAATATCAGCTGCGCTGCACATTAGAACTACTTTCCGTAGGTGATTTAGACTATCGTGGCGCATTTTTGATGTGTTAGGGAGTTGCTCCAAACCGAAGCCTTCAGAGCGTTCACAAAAGAAATGGGGTATCGTGTAAAACGGAAGCTGGAGATCGCCTCAAAAGGCAAGCTCAGTGCCCAAATCCACGTTTTCGTTCTTTTCTTCCTTTAAAAATCACACCTTTCTTCACGTCATACCAGGCAGGAGCAACTCCTTACTGAAAGCACTTAGGCAATGCTTTGATTCCATTTGCAGTTCTGACTCATTATCACTCTCAGACCGCAACATTTCGCCATTGTGGAGTAAAGTACAGCCTGACCGCGGGTGCCATTTCTTCCACAAGAGGTTTTAACGCATCGATTACGTATAGCACAAGGCGCATTGCTCCAGTGATAGAAGCAATCGCAAACCTGACAGTGCGGAGACTCGCGCCCTAGCACAATCAAAATCTTGGTGGGTCATATTCCTTCTAATAATTAAACTGATTGGTTGGTTGCATTTAGGAGCACACTTTAACCTAAGCAAGCTGTCTCAAATGACACATCATAAGCTTGTCCTCTTTCAAACCAAAGTCTTCCATGAGATCCATGTTTTAAAGCATGGCTATCTAAAATTTTCGAATTTCTCTCAGCGATAAAGCCGCTCATTCAGTTAAGTTTAATTCTCTCGATTGGGTTATCATCTGGGCATGACAAAAATCACAGTTCTCGTCAGATGAGGAAAGATATGGGCGCGCTGATAGCCGAGTAGGTCCTCCTTTACCCATGAAAACTTTGCCATCTACACCCCCATTACCCCTGCCATTCGCCTTCTTTACATTCACTTCTTTCTTTGCGTATTTATTGTGCAATCGTTCACCATTGCTTCTTAATTTCTATCCACCTCTATTCCTCATTGTACCTGCCCATCTCCTCCTTACTCACATCCTTCGAGTTGTAGTGGTGGGCTCCCCTGAACCTTCGTCATTCTCCTCTCTCTCCCCCACTCACCCATCCGCCCGTCCGCGTGCATCTGTTAAGTGCACGTTATAGTCACCCCATTAACTAACACCCCTTCCATCCCACCCCGCCACTGCTTATGACCTATTAACAGAGGCCCTTCCCTCCCTCATTCATTTGTGCATTCATTTATTCCTTCATTTTATCCGATTCTCTTCTAGTTTCTTTTACCAAAACTGATTTATGAAACCACTTAAATGATAAAGCACATAGACGATTACTTTCCCCTTATTGTGATGTTGTCTCACCTCACAATTTTCACAATTCATCTCACAGTCACACCTTTGATATACGCATCTACTACCAATACACCGCTTTCCTTCTAAAACCTTGTCACTACCACTATTGCTATTTGTCTCATCCATTCACCCATACATACATGCACTCATGCATGCATCATTGCCTCATCTTTTACATTCCAGCTAACATTGCTTTTATTGCATCTTCTCCACTTAAACCACCGCCTACCAGTCTCATCGAAAATCTCCTTTTTATTATTTCAAAAGATAGACAATTATCAGGCAGGATTACATAGTTTTTATTTGAATGATACCCTCAGCTTCAAAAAGTCTTATTTTTCACTTTATCCTCTTATCACATACATGCAACATGCACATTTGTTCATTATTTTTCATCGTCCTCTACTCATGCTGCACCCTGTTTATGTTTCTTTTCTAAATACTGTTCGCAAATGGTATACCTATGGTCTGATATTCACTAGCGATCGCCCGACAAAGACGCTTTCATCATTTTCCACTTAAAATGCACTTTGCTGTCGCTTGTTTCACTCTCGGCATTGCTTGCAGTCATTAAGTTGGTCATATGGTAGCCGGTATCGTTTCAACATGGTTCGTGATCTATAGCCTTCCCTTGATAATCACAATTCAGAGGGCACTCAATCCAACCTCCTCCTATTCCATCACTTCTACAAAGGCCTATGCCTTCAACCTTAACCCATTTGCCCATTTCACCACAAACTTGGACTTCTGAGCAGCTATCTAGTGGCAATGCAGCATTCATATAAATCACTCCTTTCTCTCCAACATGCGCAAAGCCATTTGGCGCCAGAGTGATGCAGACAAGTCGTAATTGTAAACGCCCTTCAACCTAGGCCGAGCATGCGACCCATGCTACCTTAAGGGCAGCGAAGGTAGGAGCAAGCATATTCTTAAAGCCATGTTAGCACATACCATGCAGTAAACCCTCTCTTTATTCATAAGGCGAACCAACCATTCTCCACCAAGCACCTTGCCTTCCTTATAAAGCGTAATGACAAAATAATGCACAAAACATGCAGACAGGAACAGAATAGTTCCCGTAAAGCCAAGCGTATCTTCATCTTACAATCGCACACGCACACGCTTGGGTGGTTATCCAAAAAGAACTTCTCTTTCTTTTAATGTACCTGCCGCAGATTCAGGATTGAATCGATTACCGCAGTGTTTGGAAGTGTGCGGCTGCCAGGTGACGCTGTCAGGCTGTACGCGTAGCATGAGCACGGAAAGGAGGAAAAAGGGCGAAAAAATGTGTGTGTCACACACATGTGATGGGAAGATAAAATGAGAAATAGGAAATGATGAAGCCGGGTGTGTCGCCTAATTACGAAATTCAGAAATCTGTTTGAAAATTGCTTGATTCATCCTGGAACAGAACAACAGAAATGAGAGATTCGGAAAAGAGAGTGGTGAGCTGGTTGGCTGATGGGTGGTGGTGATATTGGTAGCGAAGATGTTGTATTAAATGAAGAAGAAAGAGCAAGGCAGCGAACAGAAGCGGATGAATAAATGAATAGAGAAGGAAAGGGAGAAAGGGGCGAGAGAATGAATAAAAGCGGTGGAGGTGAAGTTAGCACTTATAGGAGAAGAGGTGTTCTTAGAGAAAAGAAGAGGAAGAAGAAGAATTAGGGGGGGGAAATGCTGCGGCATGCAAGTGACAATGAGCTGGAAATGCGAGCGAATTGCAATTATTGCTTAAATGACTTCAGTGAGGAGTCGGTGCTGTTTAGTATCACACGAAGATGGGTGTGATTGTTAAGTGAGCTCTTCTGGTACAACCATTACAATAATGCGATTATCGGTGGGGAAACAACCAACAACAGACATATAAGGCTCGAAAAAGGGTTACTATTTGAAGCAATCACCATTTTTATTTGTGCATCGATAGTCCATTTGTTTGATGCACGCTAGGAAGGAAGGCCTCAGTGTGGAACAATTGGTCAGTACTAACAAAATTTTCCAGAACCGTCTTATTCAACTACTGAAAGCAGTCCCAATGCATATCGTGGCTAATTTACTGAACTTGCACATAATTGCGCCTTATCCCACCAAAGTTTAAATCCCATCGCGCTAGTTATGCGGTCTACCACCAGCAAACTTCCGGTTTATATCCATGTGCGTTCCAGCAAAAGTAGAGGAAGAGGCAATGGTGTATGCATGTGCGTATGCATGGATGTATGTATGTATGTATGTCTGAAACTTAGTATAAGAGCGATAGTGATGTTTTTAACGAGGCAAGCCACATAGGTAATACTTGCACTTGTGTGCGCCACATATGTGTGACGTTGCAGAGGTTGCAATGAGAAAACAGTGGAGGGCAGGTATGATGTAACTTAAAAGAAGTGCATTGAATCCTTTTTAGTAAACATTTTAGCTTAGTTAAATAGAGTTGTGGAAAGGAAGGGTAATGGTGGATGCTCAGTGATCGATGGTAGTAGGTGAATATAAGATGGAAGAAAAGGTGTGGATGGCGGCTGTCTAATGTTGGACGGATTAAGTAAGTAAGTAAAAAAGAAAAAGTGGAAGCTAAAGAGGGAGAGGGGAGGAGGTAAGTCCATTACTTTACGCAAGTAGCACCAACGGCGTACGAAAGCAAATAATGACTTGCATTTTACCAGAGCAGAATACATACATTATGGGGACAGAGGGATTAGGATCTGCTAGCGTGGCTTGAAGGTCAGCCATTTGGCTGGTACAACATGGCCACCAAATGGAGAAACCTGCAGTCCGAACAAACAAAGTATTGCACAGTCTCTCTCTTCTTTCGATCCTCCTCCCCAACGCTCTCTTCGACAACTCTCCCATGTCAGCCATCAAAAAGTACTCAGTACTGCGAAAAGCACCCACGACTTAACCATCTTAGCCATCGAGATTCAAGAGCGTGTGTTCTTGCAGTTCCAGAAATCCCGCATAGCATTCAGCGAAGTGAAGGCGTATTTTTAGGATTCGTCTCTCTCACAATAATGTGTCCTAATGCAATAATGGAGGCTTGAATCAAGGTCTGCAAATGGATAGAGAAACGCACGACACATATTGTGATTTCAGGCCTTTTGATGCCATGAGATAAACCCAAAGGTGTCGCAGAGCCCTATGTGAATGAGGCAGTCGGGTCTCATGGGGACGGGACGCACGCGATCCAAGTGCGCAAGCATTAAACGATGCGGTCGAATAGCGAAGAGAGGCGAGTTGCCCTAGAACCTGTGGGGGACTGATTTAACGGAATGTTCTTTCCCTTCGATATGGCTTGCTATGAATCCGTGAACACCAAAAGCTATACGCAATCCATTTAACTTTGTCGAATGCAGTCGACTTTGTTAGAATTGTCTTTTGTTCTGCACTGCTATGTAAACCAAATTTAATGGCACTTAGTTCTGCTTTTCTGAAGTTCAGAGCTGGCTTTTCCGCGAAACATAAAGCGCACTATTTGCCGGCTCTCTACAAATTCACAAAGGTAAGATAGCATCAAAGATGTTAAATGGCTGGTTGGAGCTCTACAAACTTTAGGGGGGCAGCGGCGCACTTAGTATTAAATGAGAGGTCTCTGCACATCACCAGTTGTGCACGTAAGGGTACTTTTATAGCTAGCAGCAGACCGATCAAGGTAGCTGCATTCTTCGTCTTGGGGCCATGAAGATAGAAAATAGCAGTTGGAAGTTTCACTTTGATTACAAACGAAAAAAACATTATACTAGACACGAAAGGAAATGCCTGGTTAATCGGGGTTTCAAAGGTGCAAAAGAATAAGCTGTAAATTAATTTACTTTGCTAAAACAATGCAATTGATGATCCGACCCCACGATCAAATATGGAGGTTTGTTCAAAGAAGCAGTCAATTATTTGTACCTTGATTATTTGTGACTTGAAATCGACATCCGACGAAATGGGCGCATGTAGATTCGGGTTAGATAAGTGAATCACACTTCATCCATCAGATCTTGGCTAGGGAGAGCCGTACTGATTTGCCCAACTTAACCTATAGATAATTAGGAACATGAGTACTGCATTAGCGATGTCGGCGAGCTGAAGATTGGGGTGTATCTTAAGAGTCGTTGGAAAGTTTGTTTAAGAATATGAGGGTAAATTTAATTTCAGCTCCTTGTCTTACAGTGTTTTAGGCACTATTGTTTTTGATGCTTTTTATTTCCGCCCAGCCCACTCAAAGTTAATTCTGTTGTGCAACCACTAGCTCCCGTCTCACAAATTGGTCCAATTACGTGTAGCAAACACAAATCAGTAGTTTCTGAGTGACCGCTCACTAAGATTGTCCAAGAGTGGCAGCATAGCGATGTTACGGCAAAAGGGCAACGTGGACAATTCCTGTCTTGGTGAGCTTTCAACTTCGCACTGCCCATTCACAAGTCATCCACCTACCCATGATAAGAAGTGGGAGCGATAAATGCAGTTCTCAGGTATAAAATGTTAAAGATTCCAGTCGGATGCTCAATTTAACCGTTAGGGCTTCAAAGTCAAATTCGAGGATGCAATGAAAGTACCCCTATTCATACAGTACAACTGAACTCACTCCAAATTTATCACAAGATATGCGTACTTCGCCATAGACTTGAGCACTAATGAGTGTAGTGCCTAGTAGACTAATGCCGCTTGTGGTTACGGAAGAAAGGGCAGCACTGTATAGTGGTCGAATTCTGTCCTGATTCAAGCGGCGCAGGGCTAGCACTTCTTAACAAAAGGCTAACATTATTTGTGACAATTAAATCTTGTTTAAATTAGGCAGTCGTGTGAGCGAGTGTAGCAGCAGAATCGGATTTAAGTTAGCTAGATATTTTGGGCTCTTCACAATGAAATGATCGAGAAGATGCTAAAGTTAACTTTACTTAAACAAGACAGCATTACGAGTATTCGCTTAAAATGGTACAAGAATACCTCGGATAAAAGGAAAAGCAGAAGTTTGGAAAAGAAGATAGATTGGAAATTTGACAGGGTGAAGGGAAGTTCCATGATACGTGTTCAAAAGTGTACTAGCAAAAACGCGTCCATCGACAGTTCCTATATCCCATGATAAAAATCGCATCTTTATTTTTAATTGATTAGTGGAATGCTAAGTTATTTGCGCTTGTGACGCGCAAACTGAAACCGCTTTGGTAAATGCAGAAAATCTCGGATGCGATAAATTGTAATGCATAGAGTAGCCCATTGGAAAGGACGCTATTAACGCTTTCAGTGTTGCAGGAATACAGAAAAATTTTCAATGATTGGTGCATCCCGAAAACACACGAGGAATAAAAGAAAGTTTACATTTAAGAGCTATGAGTCTCCCACTTATGATCTTGCTACATATCAGTCGCCAATGTCTACGTCGCCTCTTCCACCCTACACATAGATCGGTCAAAAGAATGTCGAGTCCGTTGTGCTCATGACCGCTTATTTTGGGTCGGTAATCACATCGCCACTCACGATCGCGTATTTTGGGTCGGTAATCACATCGCCACTCACTGAGCGTTATGAAGGCCAACTTCTGTATGGTTGGTGGCGGATAAATTACCTACCACCGAGAGGACATTTGATGCCACTGAGTTATTTTCTTTCAACGTAAGTACAAGTGGAAAAGGAGCGGGCGGCACTTAGTGGTTTGGCATAGTCTGATGTCAGTTTTGTGCTCTGCGAGCTGTACGCTGGCAGGGCCAATCACCGTCCATAAAATTTTTTGCCTGATCTCTAATTATCTCCTACGTATAGGTGAAAAATATTGTGCTCGGCATCAACTGAAATAGTCAAACTAAGAGAGCATTGTTGGAGATCGGCAAGCACGAGGGCATAAATAAGGGTACGGTGAGTACGAACGTCACGCGGAACGGTTGGAGACAAGGCGACTAGTATATAGGCGCACACACCTCAGCACACGAAACAGTTTGAAGGGAAGCAGGGACAGTCACAGAGATGGAGTGTGGAAGTTGGCCGTGCTCGTATCCGTGGAAGTGGGCACCGTGGAGCGAGGCTGTGAAGGGCTCACAATATGGTCAGAAGTTGGCATTGTGGTCTGTGCAGAAGCCGCAATGTTGGACGCCGTGTGCGTTGCCGTGTGAGCAGAAGTCGCAATGTTGGACGCCATGTGTGTGGTCGTATGAGGTGGTGCCACAATGTGCACAGCCGTGCGGATGGTCGCAGCAATGTTGGTAAACAGCAACCGCGATCGGGTTTGTGCTCACACCGACGCTTGCGAAGAAGCCGCTTCATGCCATGGAGGTGGAGGAGCTAGCTCTTCTCCACTTCTATTTTGCTTCGAACGCGTAGCGTATTCTGCCATTCCTGAGTATGGCCTGCAACTGCCGTATAAATTAATGAACATCTCTACCTTTACCCACACAAGTCTTTTTATTGATTTTTCACTTGTTGGGTATAGAGGATGCATTAGCAAATCATAACTGCTATATTGTTTTTGCCGTTTATTGGGCTCGAATGCTTTGGAGATTCGGCCATTACGCATTGAGCTCCTTTGTTATTTCTGTTCAGCAAACTTCAGAACACTCTATTCATATGCTAGAAAACATTGTTCGTCTACATTCAGAGTAAATTGCGTAGGGTAAAAGCATGCATGACGCTCTGGACTGTCTAGCTTGCAGTGGAACAGGCTAGCGCTAGATAACTCGCGGTTTGTGCTTCCGTGCATGGCACAGTCTTTACACCTTGTACCTAGGTTCCTAATTCTGTCGCTGGTTGGACTGCAGAACACATTCATGGCACTAAGGGGCATTCGCAACAGAGAAATAGGCAATTGTCGAACTTTGTGTTATCATTGTACACAATCGGTACCGTTTTATTCCACTTTTCGGAGGTCAAACAGCTTCCAATCTAAAATCTTTCCACTGAGCTATCCACTTTTCGAAGGTCAAACAGCTTCCAATCTAAAGTCTTTCCACTGAGCTATGAACGTGAATCACTGCATCGTCCTTTGAATAAAAGAGCGAGCGTTCGATACTAGCATAGCAGAGTGGGAAGTTCCTAATTTTTATGTCTCAAGAGGGTACTGGACATCTTACTTTATGGAAGAGTTAGAAGAATTCCACCTTTTAATGTCTTGCTTCGTAGGAATTGCAGCAAAAGTAGGCATTCTGCCCAGTCACACCCTTGATTTATCCAGCTCTAAGACAATGTTTCGCAATTGATGCGTATGAAAGCTCCTAGTATTTTCCACCCAATGGTAACAAGTGAAAGCGGAAATGAATGCAGCTAACACCACGAAATTGGTTTCCATTAGCAAATCTACCCCACTGCTGAGTAAATTTTAGTGACGCTGAGCGTCTGGTATCATCCTGATGCATCGCTGCATTGAGTATGATGTTTTAGGTGTAACAGTGTGCCATCAATGGATTTTTAATTTTTATAAGCAACTAGTTTGTGTAATTCATTGTGCTTGTATAAGGCGCATGTACGCAAGATTTTTGACGCACAGGTATTAGCACTGCACTGGAAAATTCCAGCTCCTTTAATGGCATGAAAGCCAATCAGAAGGGTGTAGGTACCAACCCTCTCACACCGCTACCAGTTCCGTTGCATCCTCCCTTCAAGAAGGACACGTGCCATAGAGAGGAGACACTTGCTGTAGAGCCACACCAATGCTAAGGAGCACTATGCGAAGATGACACGAAGTGCGCAACAATGCCTAATCCTAAGGAAACTACTCATTTGCGACCCATCCTAACCACGATTGCATGATGGATTAGCCTTTAGTTCGAGCGTGGAACTCGACCACTCACTATGTTTGAGAGCTTCATAGCACAGATATCAACTCTCTCTTAGAGCTGTTTCAGCAGGCTATAAAGAACCGTCGGATTCTGCTCAAGACCCATGTTTGCCTGTTAAGATAGTGGTTCATCGTCTATTTATTGTTTATCATTGCCCAGAGATAGCTACAAAATTTGCTCATAAATTATTTTATGATTTCACTGCTAGTATTAAAGCCATTTTTTTTAATTTCAAGCTAATGTGGATTTCCTACACCAGTTTTATTCTTTGACAAAAAAGGAATTATATGGCATCTGCGNGCTCATAAAGTATTTTATGATTTCACTGCTTGTATTAAAGCCATTTTTTTTAATTTCAAGCTATGTGGATTTCCTACACCAGTTTTATTCCTTGACAAAAATGGAATTATATGGCATCTACGGTTATAGGACTCCTTATAAACTTCAGTGCCGAAATTGTACCATTACTGTATCGAGTCAGAGGGTTTGAGGTGGAATCCTCCTCGGTCCGTGCTTAGGACCCAAGCCCTGTTTAGGGTCAACTTTCTACAGTTCGGATCCGCTGTCTTCATATCTCATGAAAACCGTTGCATAATCAGGAGCTGACGGTGCAGAGCCTGGTTTACGATGCAAAGGCATCATAGTCGGATAGGTGGAGAGAGTGTAAAGGACGAAAAAGCGCAAGATACCTGCAGGTTAATTAGCACGCTGCGATTGGCCCGTGTTTACAGCTTTCATTCTTTTTTGCATCAGTTCTTTCCTAGACCATGCATCCGCACACCTCGAGTCGTTTATGCCTTTATGCCTACAGAACTCGTAAGCCTCTTGTCAACGCATCCAAATCATCCCTTCTGTCAAATAATCTGCCATTTTGTCTACCTACTTACTACTTCATCTTTTGGCACCACTAACCATCTCTGACTTTGTTCGCAATGTCCTCTAGTCCTTTATTCTCACCCAAAACTAATGCATGCCAGCGCGTTGCAAACAGGCAAAGGTTCTGAGAATTGGGGTTGGTCTCGTCAGTTAGCATGGCATTCTGTGTGTTCTTGACCATAAACTTCATCAACAAACAAATTTGCAATATTATCCATGTCCTCATGAAAGTGCATTCTGGACGATCACTCATGCACAGAAGTGCGACTTCAGCATGTTGCGAACACAGATGGCAGGATTAATGTGCAAGCGCCCATGCATTCGCTGATGGCGTGAGTGATTACCGCTATGTTTCCAGAGTATTACTCTGTAGTCTTTGCTTGCATCTGGTCTGAGGTAAGTGCAAAATCGCCTGCTAGATGGANCCGAGTACGCCACTGCCTCGAGGGGACAGGTGGCACGCGTTCCATGATGACATTGATATTTTCTGCATTTAAGCCTAACTGGTGTTGCGCTAAGGCCTCTATGTTCCCACGAATTGGTTGTTAAGGCTAAATATTTTAAGCTCCCAATGCATAATTCTTATACCTAGTCATTGTTATTAACGATCAATTACATCCGGTTGGACTGGTCACCAATTCCAGCTGCTTGTTCGCAATTGCGTAATAGTACCGCAGCACCGTTTTGGAGCGATTCCCATAGCCGAGGAGCTGCCTTGTCTCTGCTCGACCGCTGTTGTCATAAGGTCTAGAATCATTGAGAAAGACGAAGACTGGCCAAGAACCGCTTGAAGATGTAATTGATAACGTGTATCTAATTAGCCAGAGAGACAATATAGAGGATTAGTCTTGGCAGAAGCTTTTGTTGATCAAGGTTCCTAGCCAGGAAAGCCTTTCTACTTTCCTCCCCTCCACTACCAACCGTCTTTACGGATCGTGGCTCTCCGTTCTTGTCGCAAATGACAATCTCGCCTGCTAAGCGTGAGACGAAAGGAAATTACTTCTCAATCGCTAAATGTGTAAGCAATGGCCAATTTAAATACACAAAATGAAGCGGATTTCCATGGAACAGAAATCAACTTATAACTAACCCCTGGAAACAGTGTCGGTGTGGAAAGACTTATTGCAGCAGATAACCAGGACGAACGACAGACTTGACCATCAACACCAACTTGTTGAAATTTCAAACGTCTTGGTTGCGCTGCCGATTGTGTCGTTCCAGCCGTTTCCACAAGACCAATTTACTTCCACCACTTATGTCCCACGGGCGGTAAAGAGCCTGACAATGTGTCGCATTTTGGCAGATTGACTACATGAACAACGTGGTGTCGCAGTCAGACGTGCGACCGTTCTTGAAACGTTCCCATCACTGAGACATTGCCATTGAGCAACCGGATATCGTACCACCGTATTTGACACAANTTACGGATCGTGGCTCTCCGTTCTTGTCGCAAATGACAATCTCGCCTGCTAAGCGTGAGACGAAAGGAAATTACTTCTCAATCGCTAAATGTGTAAGCAATGGCCAATTTAAATACACAAAATGAAGCGGATTTCCATGGAACAGAAATCAACTTATAACTAACCCCTGGAAACAGTGTCGGTGTGGAAAGACTTATTGCAGCAGATAACCAGGACGAACGACAGACTTGACCATCAACACCAACTTGTTGAAATTTCAAACGTCTTGGTTGCGCTGCCGATTGTGTCGTTCCAGCCGTTTCCACAAGACCAATTTACTTCCACCACTTATGTCCCACGGGCGGTAAAGAGCCTGACAATGTGTCGCATTTTGGCAGATTGACTACATGAACAACGTGGTGTCGCAGTCAGACGTGCGACCGTTCTTGAAACGTTCCCATCACTGAGACATTGCCATTGAGCAACCGGATATCGTACCACCGTATTTGACACAAAGCCTTCTGCAAACAGGAGTTGGTAGGCGAGGGGTCTGCGTCTTGGTATATAAAGAGGTTCACTGACACACTGCTCCATCTGTGCAACCAACCATCTCTGTCCAAGGTTGGCAGACTGAAGTAGTAGCAGCAGAGATGAGTGAATGCTTGTTGCCAGCAATAATCCCATTTTCTGTGCCTTGCAGCAATGCAAATATCTCACGTGATTAACATATCGTATTTTGGACACGACACTAATCTTGCAAGTTCACTGCCTTTGGAATTTAGCAGAAAGATAGAAGCAAACCATGTCCTGTTGTGAAGAATTTGTATAGGAAATGGTCATTGTGCAGGTAACGTCCTATACCATAGAAACGAATACAAGCATGGCGCAGTTATTCACCTCTTAGTTTTTTCTGGCCTTCTCATAAATTATCAAATGATTTCTGAAGGTAAAAATCTAATACTTAGAGCAAAATTTCACCGCCCTTGCTGAAAACGTGGCAAATCATCTACCAAACGTAAAGAAAATCAGGAAACCCATGTGTACTATTCCGCTAGAAAATTGCCTTCCGTAAAGAATTGTACACAAAAGAAGACATCTTCAGGAAAACCATGTTTGGCATGACAATATCGTTGAGGCTATTGAATAAGCGCCTCCTTACAATCTTGGCTCGTTTTGTGATGCTTAATTCACAGAAATAAAGTCGTACGCATCCAAATATTTATGATAGTTCCTGGTAATCTTGGGGATCCTTTAGAAATGCCACCTCATCCCAATGGAGTTGCTCTTACATAGGACCCGATATTTAATAGTCCCCACCACAACTCACGTGCGTGCAACTGCTAAAACCAGTAAGTAGCATTCATTCCCGTTAAGGAACTCCTATCACCATCGTTATTTCTGCCTCGCAGCTGATGTCCTTTTAAAATTGACATTATAGTTAAGCCAGATTGACAGCGAGAAAGAGCCTCGGCGATAACACTTACAGAGGACCACACGATTTCCATTGTCAGCCTGAAGCCGTGTCATGCGTCCCAATTTAAATGAATCATTAAATAATTAGCGCTAATTTTTCCCATATACACACATTGGAATTCCATTTTTCCTTTTAAGTTAAAGAAGATTATCACAACTTGGTACTGGGAGGTTTCTCTAGAATTGTGACAGCTATTACTAACCAATCATATTCCACTTCTAAAACTTCAGACACCACACGATTCGCAATGTTCCCTCAACCATAGGAGGGAGTACAAATGGCTTGACAATGTGATCGCGGAGCAGCAGCAATAAAAACAGTAAGTCATTTTCAGTTCTTGCTGCTTGATGAAAGTGGTTACCCTAGAATACCACCCACAAAATCTCGACCAGTATCGAATTCGTGCATAGATGCATCAGAGCCAATCGTATTCCAAGGCTTTTATATGGATGACCCTAAAAAATAATGTACAAAATCAGTACTGACAAGCTACAGAAAGGCCTGCTCAAGTGAATAGACAGTGCAAAATGAAAGTGGTCAAGAGCAGGTGTCAACCACAGGCCACAAAGTTCACCCTAACACAAGGCGGCAGACCTGAGCCTTCGGGTATCTATGCCTTAGTGCCGAAGAATTCAAGGAGGATTTGTACGACTATTGGAAGGCAAATGGGCCAGTGAGACAGAGACTGACGTAAAAGCTGGCAAGGTGGAAAATCTGTAGCAAACAAGCCTAGCTATTGCTACGCTATTCCTGTGAACATGCCAGTCCTCCACACCGAAGACCAGGTGATGGATGCTGGGCTGCATGGGTTCAGCAATATCGAAGAGTCCGTCTCTTGCAATGCTGCTTCACACGTCTCAGTTAAGTGGTGAGATAGATGCACTAAGATGGCAGTGGTGACAGAATTCCACGCGGAACCAAAGACTGCTTTAAGTTTCCAACCCCTTTCTACCTGAGTCCTACATTGGCATGGCCAGCAAACCTGAAATTCCTGGGTTCTCGAACCCGAGGATTGATAAGGAAGTGACTTAAGGAGATACAGCAGAGACTCCAGTCGTGTTACTATAACGGCGCTCAACCTCATTCCCAATAACAGCAAGAAGGCGTAGACAGAGTGACAAGTGCACCAACGTTGTGAGATGCGTGTCCGTGGGGTAATGTAAAAAGTGCTGACTTTGGCGTGGCCTCCCTCACTAGTGTCACCAAAGCAAATGTTGTAGATATCTTGCAGAAGGGTTTGACGTTAACTCCAGGCCACATTAGCTCCCTTATTACCTGTGCAATCTCCAAACCAACCGGACTTGGTATTTACAGGAAACTGACCCGACAACCAGTTGATTTTATGCTACTTTAGCAGACTTTTGGTCCATTCAATTTCCACATCTGAGTGGTAGAAGATGGCCAAGTCCAGTCTTGCTTTGTACAAGTAAACCAAGAAAATTGTCAAAACCGCTTACTCTTCGAAATAGCTTCAGCAACAAGTAGTCAAGAAATTGGAATTTTGCTGTGAACAACTTGAATGCAATGATCTGCCTTGCCTGATAGCCTGTTTCACTCTGTGTTGCACTGCAATGATGTGTCAGCCTCTGCACCTTGTACTTCGTTCCGTAAATGGTCTTTAAGCTCTCCTCTACCTTAACAACATGTACTTACCCATACTACTTGTTAAGCCTGTAGCGAAAAACCTGTATGCAAGCAAAAACGTGGTAAAATGACTCACAAGTTGTTCTAAGCAGTGCTTGATGGAGCGATTTTTGGACGGATGTGATGTGCGAAACCGCAAACAAGTAGAGAAGGAAGGCGAAAAGGATAGGGGATACAGGAAAACATTTTGGATGTCACAAAGTCAACGATTGGAACTCTATCCCTCTCTATGGGTGCAAAAATTGTGGTAACCCTTATGCTAGAAACTACGAGCTGAAGATTTCATCCGAAGACCCTCCCTACGAGTAGAACGGTGGTAGGTCAGCGGGAGGAGGATTCCTGCAAAGAAGTGCAAACGGCTAGGTCAAGCACCTCTCGAACAAATAAGTGGAGTTGTAGCTAACAACGCACTCAAACATCTTCACAGCGCTTCTCCGACGCCACCTCTGCAACATCAGCACAGCAGCAGCGACTACGAGGTAGGCTCCTAAGGTTCCGAAGACAGCGAGCAGCGTAATCCTGACATTCACACGTCCTTTAGGCAGAAAACCATCTCCTTCAGTCAATGCCAATTCTCTTTTACTGCTTCCGTATGGAAAGCTGAACTTACCCTCGACTGTCCGTTCTGGAGGAAGTGCTGTGTACCCATATTCAGGTAGTTCGATGAGCGGCAAAGCAACAGGTTCTATTCAAAACAGATATTTACCGGTAAGGGTCAGCACGACATCAGTAAATCGGCAAAATCACTACAGAACCTAGCCATTCATACCAGGTTGTTCAAATGACTTCAAGTTGTTACAGTATTTCGAGCAAATTGGAGGTAAGCGACTTACAGCGTCTCATTTAACTAAGCATCACTTTATGGAGTCAACGTACCTCTGAATTTTCTGAAGTGACCGTAGGAAGGCCACGAACTTACCAACTTTAATGGCTGTTGAAAGGGTTGCGTGGGTGGTCTCAGGAGGCACTGGTTCTAAAACAATCAGAAAATACAGGACTCTGATTGGTCAATGAGGCCTCTACTGCCTTTCCATTGGCTCATCTTTATTGTAGAAGAAATACTTGCAATGAAATTAGCCTGCCCTTGTGGTGCGAAGCATGGTTGTGCTTCTCGAAACAACTGCTAAGGTAGTTTTATGATGATTGATTCGTACTGTTTCTGCCCTACAAGAAACTGAGCCGTCAGGTGTGGCAGTAAAATGGATGGTTAAGCAGTCAAGAGCCACGAAAGGAGAATGTTTAAGCAAATTGCAGCACATCTTACGCTGTGTGGTGGTCGAGGCTGCTTCTTTTCTCTCCTCCTTTAGAGTGCTGGTTGAAAGAGTTGAGTGTGTGGTCTCAGGATACGCTGGTTCTAAAATGATAAAAACAGGAACCTGATTGTTTAATGGAATTTCTGCCGGCCTTGCATTGGCTCATCTTCTTGGCGGCAGATATTCATCTAATGTGATGAGACTGCCCTTGTAGTGCAAGACAGGATTATGGCTCTAGAAGAAAGCTGCTTTCGTAGTTCGTACGTGGGATAGACTGACGCATTCCCTGTTTTAAATTAAAAGCTAGAACACCAGAGGTGGCAATTAAATTGCTACCTTAGCAGTCAAGAACCACGAAATGAGACAGTTTAGGCAAAGCACAGCACGTCTTACGTTGTGCGGTGGTCGAGGCTGCTTCTTTCCGCTCCTCCTTTGTTGTTACCTCCTTCTTCTCTTTTGGAGTGCTGGTTGACGCAGTGGTGAGAGTGGTGGAGGAAGTGGTGGTTTTGCTATAGCCTGATGAGAGATTGAACAGAAACGCAAATGCCTTCAACTAACATGTGTGAGGAATAAGTAATTTTATTGTTAATGCAATTTTACATCTCCTTGTCCATTTCGCAACCACTCTACCATCCACACCGAGTGCTGCCCAACTTTGCCGATGGTGTGATTCTCCATAGCCTCACATGCCCTTGGAAAGAGGGCCTCCGGAGTATACATGCTTACTTACGAGGGCACATGTCTCTTACCTGCGGGGTTGACGAGTAGCTCGACAGCAGAGCTCTTAGCTCCATACTTATCCATGTAGATCCTTGTCTTCATCACTGCCTGCACTGTACACGACAAAGTTCCCGGCGCAACATCTGTCAATACCGTGTATGTATCATTTGTTTTGCCACTCAATCTAGCGAAGCCCCTTTTGGGCCTACAATTCCACTCGTAATAGGGATGTTTGCCCGGCAGTTCAGACGGTGGAGTCCATGTTATATTCACCATATTTGGACCAACTTGTGTCAGCTGTACGTCTGTTGGAATTCCTGGTTCTAAAGAATAGACACAGTACTAATAACGAAGTACTCGCCATCACAAAATACAGCTTAATAATCTCGTTTGGTTGTGTTTACCTCCAGGATTGGTTTCAACAACACCCAAGACGGTCCAAAAGGGCTCATTGTTAGTGCAATTGGATTGCAATTGGATTTCGTATTTGGCATCCGGTGTGAGGTTACGCAATGTCACTGTTTCATCTTTGGGACGTGGTGCTTGCATCACATGAACTGCATTCTCCTCCAATGGAGACGCGTCCACGAGATAAGTACAGAAAGCTTGGAAAAGCTGTGGTTTGCCCCATTTCGCTGTTACACTATCCCAAGATACATATAGCTCGTGGAATGGAGGCTGCAAGGCGTCTAGAAAATGAATTGACAAAACGGTCTTTCAATTTCGCTACTTACAATGCAACACAGTGATGTGGCTTTAAGGGAGACTTACGGAAGTGAGGCATAATGATGGAGTGAACAGCCGTACTGTTCACAGCGTCATTTGTATATGCTGTGACAGTGTAGTTGCCTGGATATTTGTAGAGAGCTCTTGGGCTAACCTCAAATCGCACGGTCTCGTCGTGTTGGGCACGTACAATTTTTTCATACTCAATAGTCTTCTTGGTTCCGTCTCTAAGTTGTTTCTAGTACATTGGAATAGAAGAAACGAGTAGTTGTTAGCTATTTTTGCCGTTAAATATGGGGCTAAAAGGAGGTTTGTGCGACGTTCTTTGACATTTGAGTAATTAAACTGACATCCTGGCGTTCCCTTACTGGTGCCTCGGTAAATTGATGACAACTTGTAAGCAAGACATCCGCACTCAATAGTGTCTTCGGTGTGGATGTGAGGACCAAATTGGCACACAAGGCAGAATGCTTGGTGCTATGTGTAGAAAGCTGCTTTTAAAAATAGGAGGTAAGGTAAGGAGGACGAAATACTTACGTTACCTTTGACGACCTCGAAAACAATTGTCTCATTATTATGACTGAAAACGAAAGTGAAGTTATGGATTAGGTGAGGATTTGAAGCTGGTGGACGGAAGGTAACGGTGAGGCGAGCCTCCTAGGGTGACGTCAGCTTCAACTTCCCGTAGACATCGCGCGGTGGATCAACTAAAATCCCAAAAAACTCTCCTTACTGGATGAACAGATTCAAGTATCTGAGGAAATGAGAAGTCAACCCTTTTGATCATGCTATCTCTGCAAAGTGCTTCGCTACTCGTAAATTGAGAAGAAAATTATGATTTCAAAGGATGTTTACGTTCAAACTTTGCTTTGTTTGAGACGGTATGGGCTGTGATGCTGAAGTTTGGAAGCGATTTAACCAAATGGCTTGGGAGTTCAAAACTGAGGTGTTTTTTGGAGGAGCGACTCGACGACTCCACCTTGATCGGCAAAGTGATTGCCATTGACGCACGTTCTCCACCCCGGCAGACATCCAGTTCCTCGATCTAGGCAGATAGGGCAGAAGGACTTGTGATTCGAGGCAAAGCAAAACGCGTTCCAAACGAAATAAGCAGACTACTTCTTGGCAGGCCAGAAGTCAGTGGAAATGGAAATTTAGCAAGCACATTTTGGTAAAGTGAAAGCGTTGTTTCGTATCGAACTTAATATTAGACTCCTTGATTCATTAGTCTTGTATCCGGTCTAGGTACTTATACAAGCTAGTCTATTCAGTTGTATAATTACAAAACCCAACGCACATTCATATAGATGACACACATTTTATTACTAAAGAAAATAAACCGAATCAAACGAACAGACAGCATAATAAAGCATAAGTTTATTCATCTACTATATACAGATTGAGTAGCATTTATAAGTTTATTCATCTACTATATACAGATTAAGTAGTATTTACATACCGTGTGGTTAGCAGTCGCATTGTAGATGATCAGCAAGCATTCCCCTGTGGAGTAGTGCTTCAATGCCACCAAGAATGGACCATCGCCATCAGCAAGAACTTCATGAACACTCTTTGTTGGTCTAGAAAAGAACAATTCGTGGAACAATTATTCTAAAAGCAGTGCCAATCTGGATCAAATGAATGCCGATGGGGAGCATTGAGTTTTATTGCACCACACTGTGATAAAGCCGATTCCATCAGAAGAACCTCATGACATCGCGGTGCCTGGATTACACCATCATTGAGAAATCGGCTGGTTGAATTCTCCTAATTTTTTTTCTACCAAACATCTCCCCATATTATGAGTCAGGTAACAAATCCAAACAGGCGATTTTGAGCTTACCGTGAGGGGCGGTAGCTGGGGCGAGAACTCTCTGAAAGGCACAAAATCCATGATTGATTGTGTAAGTTCGTTTGCTTTACAATATTGTTAAGATAATTACTCATTTGTGTTGGATGAGAAATAGCTTACTGTCTGTCTTCTGGCTAGCGTTGGCAGACACTCCCTGCAAATTGAATTTGGTCTTCATTTCGGCTGCGATGTGATACTCAGCCTCATCGTTGTCAATTGTGGCATATAGGCGTTCATTTGTCGTGCTAACAAGCCTCCAAGACTTTTCACTTCCAGCCCTTGTGATGGTCGCTGAGAAATTCATGGGGCTATTCGCTGCACAGTACTCCTTCACAGGCCAGTGGAGAGTCAATGTACTGCTCCATTGTTGATCGAGGCTTACACGTAGGTGACGTTGATCTGGCCATGCAATCAATGCATCTTCAGGAGATGCACACAGCAAAATGCTGAGAAGGCTAACAACCACCGCACAGCTTTGTAACATGAAGAGAAGTACGAGTCCATCGTAGCGAGCTGACATAGATGCAAGCATGGATGTCGGACCAATGAAAATATCCGAGTGCACCAACCAACCACTACGTGTGCACTACGAGACACACGGTGGTGACGGTAGGATTGCCTGCCATAGAATCAGTGATATTAAGTGACGAATCAACCATCATTCAATGTTTTGCTGTACATAAGGCGTTATGGCTGGCCGGCTTAAGGCAAGACGTAGTGTACATTTGCATTCGAAGCACTCGTGATGTTGTCTTAGAGAGGATCAAAATGATCGTAATTCATCGCGTAGTATCAGGGTAAAGGCGCCATTGGAGTTTACTTTATTGGAGGTGTTAGACAATGTTGACCACAAATTAGCAATTTTGAGTGCTAAAAAATCTTTTCGATAGGATCAGACTGCTCCTGTAATGAGGTTTACTGGCGTTGAAAGCCAATTGCATGTTTGTTTGCAAACTGTGCTGCCCCAATCGCATTTAGCTCGAGTTGATGCATTTACTTCTGCTTATCGATGCAAATCAATCCGGGATAATCTGTGCATTCTATTCGCTAGAATTGACAGGCACTTTGCTAAAATCACTCTACCTATGAAGTAACAGTAGCAGTGTTTTCCACCACTCAGATTCCACTAGTATCCTGCACCCTGTTTATGCTCTTCAGACAATTAAGAATCACAGGTGTATGTATGCGGCCAATAAAGTTGATGATCGGACAGCTGAGGCTGAAGGGGAGGAGGAAGGAGGAAGAGGAAGGAAATGTTGATAGCTTGTAGTGGCCATTAATTTGGTTTCTTCATTGGAACTGTGTTAGAGGTGTCAGAAGAGAATTTTGAATGAGATCATCTAGAAGGCAACCCTAAAGAAAACCTTGAGTTCGGCATTATGGAAGCACTTTACATTATGCGCTGCTGGACTATTGTTTCGTTCTCAAAACCAAGGCAAGTGCGCAGGAATTAAGCAAATAAATAAATAAAATAAATGTTGTTTATGTGGAGCTTTTGAATGAAAAGAGGTGTCATTATTAGAACTAAGATGTGAAGCTGTATGAAGTAGACAGCAAAAGCGACTATGTCATTGGCATGGTGACGCGAACGTCCACGACTGGCGCAAAAGAACTTTTGCAGAAAAGAATTAAGAACGGCCTCAAAAGAGTATGCAATCTTCATTGCATGTCTGATGTCCAGGCTAAACGCTGACAGAGTTACTCATCTTTTGCGAACGTATAATTTTTAAGGTAAAAATAGCAAATGGGATGCACCTTAGTGTAGGATACTCATCATTTGCGAAGAAAGCACTATCAGCATTATGCTTACCGCTTGAACGGGTTATGCTGGCTTGGTACCTGGCGCGCATAAAGCGCGGACCCACGCCGACGATCACATGCAGGAGCAAGGTGAAGTGGGATGATCACGTCTTGCCTGATAGAGCAAAGATATGTTAAAGCACCCAACTGTGAAGAAGGAATCTGAGGCATCACATTAGGTGATGTCATGGTGCTCAAGTACGTGAAGTCTGCATCT
>LWMK02000527.1:0-49374 GCA_001693075.2 Taenia saginata
ACGCCTCCCCAGCTTCTGTTAACGTGACCGTAAGCAGCTAAGTTGATGCACGTGCCGTACGCAAATGAGCAGTGTGGTAGCGGCATTAGCACTAATTGCAGGCAACCACATAGATAAAAAATACAGCAGTTAAAATCGTGGCTTTGCCGTGACAGCTCAGTTAGGTGAGTACTGGACTAAAGATCCAAACGTCCTCCACTCCATCGTGGATTGCGACGGATATCATTACTGTCGCTTTTGCTGCCCAATCCTCCCTCTGCACGTGCCTCTACGCGTGCGCACGTGGGCATTGGGGCATTGTGTTGGCAAAGGCAAAGCAGATCGCCTGCGTGAGAGCTACAAACGGTACCGTCACGATGCAGGTGAGATTGGAACTCACGCAGGGAGACCCCAATGGATTAGCAGTCCATCGCCTTAACCACTCGGCCACCGCGTCAAGCGCTGCATTAATTCTGTTGCCCTATAGACCCCTTTGGCACCACCTTACCACCTCCTCACTACCTGCGTACCTGTTTGATTTCGAAGCCGAAGCAACCAACCCTTTTACCATCGCATTCAGCGAACCCAACTTCATCATCATCAGGCATAGGCAAACAGGCAGACAGACTGCCAGACCGGATCGGGAGCCAGCTGCATCCACGAACGGTACCGCACAATCTTACTAAGCAGGCAAGGGCGGTGTGTTGTAAAGATGCCATTGCATTCTATGAAAGGTCAAGTGTTCAGTCACAGAATAAAAACCACGTAAACAAGCTAATTCGTTCTTAAGGAGATCTCGTCTAGGCTACAGTAGCCTTGTCAATGGAAACAGGGATGCGCTTGCAATTTACTTCAGCGCACACCGGTGCCCCACGCACTGCTCTTCCATCGTATCACAAACGCAATGGCATCAAAAGTGGCGGTGCGGTACCCACACTCCCAACCCCTTTTACCGTAGCAGCTTTGACGCCAATGCTAACTGCCTGCAAAGCAGTCAGATTTCTGCTAAACAACGAGCTCAAGACCACACGCGACCTGATGATTAATACCAAAAACGATAACTTGTTAAGGATCTGCTAAAGCGTCCAGCCACCACCTACGGGCCCTTTGCCTTGGACCGACTATACACTCCCCGTCATTGACCGACGGGTACCCTTATGTAACTGTTGTTCTCTAAGTTACCACCGTCCCTGCTGTTAGTAGTAGGGGGGGTATGGAGTCCGAAGCATAGAAACAGAATGCCTACAGTTCTAACTTGGGCCAGAGAAATCAGTCACAACCAAGCAATTTGAAAGCAAATGACTTCAATGTCTCGACGCATATTGGGCTCTCTGCCAATCATCAATGCGACTGCAGTTTGTAGTTGTAGGCGATAGTATCGACATCGATAAGAACACCGGGTGCGCTGCCGCCTGCAGCATTATTGCCTCTGCTATTAGCATTACTTGACCTACTATAATACTGTGCATTCCAGTTTACGCGTTTTAATGTGCAGCAAAGGGGTAGAAAGCAACCTGAGCATATAAAAAGGCACGTATGATTGGGGAGAATTTAGGAAAATCGCACGCAGTAAAATTCCATAAAGCGGGCTGGCAGTTCCGGCGATTCCACAGCTGCCACCAAAGCATGTAATAGCCCGGATTGGCATAACACTACTTCGCTTTCTTCACCTTTAGGGAGGCCTCCTCTTGCGACATTTGCTTGTATATATATTTGATCAGGGTCAAATTTCGCCTAATNCCTCCTCTTGCGACATTTGCTTGTATATATATTTGATCAGGGTCAAATTTCGCCTAATACCAATGGCGGAAGCTGGCATCTACCAGTGAACACGAGTGGTAGACTCACATCACTTTGTTCTCAGTGTTTGCTAGACGAAAGCACAAATACGCTATCTTTCCTTGAACGCTGCTGACTCGGACCAGCATTATTGCCCACTGCAAGGCCCAGGAACGGTCGACTCATCAAGACCACCTCTTGATCATCTCATACGACCGTAACAGAAGAGGAGCGAATCAGACATCTTGAGTGAGACTCGAACCCACAATCTTCGGCTCCGGAAACCGACTCCTTATCCATTAGGCCACCAGGACAAGTATGTCGACGCTAGTAGTCTGCAGGTATGGCTCTCGCTTTGAATTCGAGGGTCTTGGGTTCGAATTTTGGCTGAGCCCGTTGCCGGCTTCGTAGCTTGCGTGTTGTTTGATGAGTGTGTCATACAATTTCTCAACCTTATTTGATTTCAATTTTGCGGGTCACTGTCCTCATCGTCATTCTTAGCTTCTTATATCCGCAAACAGTACCAACATTGCTTTCCATGGTCATCGCTCACGTGTAAGATAAACTAGCTTACTGGCCCACTGCCTGGCGTGTATGGATTTCTTTTAGATTAACTAAATGGTTTAACCACCGAATAGGAGCAATCAAACCTTCTTTTAGCCAGATATCTTTCGTATGCAATTTTGGATTGTTTCGTGACTGTTTATGTTTGCCCAACTCTGTTCAGAGGTGAAGGGTGAATGCGGTAAAGAAACAACAATCTACGTTTTTCAGTACCTAATTGGAAAGCGCTTAACATCGTAGGTAAGCTTGGGTGCACCCTTGTTTTGCAACCAATTATTGCGCATTTGCCGAAGTTTTTGCTGCTTTTGTGTGTTCTGATGATTAAACCTACATGTTTTAGGATTAATGTGGTTTTTATATGGTCACATCCGCAATAAGTGAACAAACACGCCAAATGCAAACAACAACTAATCAACCGACCAGGAGATATGAATCGCCACAGGGAAAATACACCTTCAGCCAGAATTGATGTCTGCGTTGTTACTACAGTGACCACTCGCCCGCGTTGCTTACCCTTCAAAATTAGAACCCAGCGACTGATGCCGTGTAGCACTCGGAGCGTCTCACGAAAGTCGTACCCTCAGTCAATGGCATTCGGCCTCGGGTTTCGGCGATTGTTGCGGCAGAAGGCACTAGCTATACCACCATTTGAGATGATGATTATGCTCGGCGAATTCTTAGTTCCATGTACCTGACGCGCAGGGTTATCACTTTCATACCTAAGCAATTTTTATGCTCCTGATTTTGGTCACTGTCCTCATCGTCATTCTTAGCTTCTTATATCCGCAAACAGCACCAACATTGCTTTCCATGGTCATCGCTCACGTGTAAGATAAACTAGCTTACTGGCCCACTGCCTGGCGTGTATGGATTTCTTTTAGATTAACTAAATGGTTTAACCACCGAATAGGAGCAATCAAACCTTCTTTTAGCCAGATGTCTTCCGTATGCTATTTTGGATTGTTTCGTGACTGTTTATGTTTGCCCAACTCTGTTCAGAGGTGAAGGATGAATGCGGCAAAGAAACAGCAATCCACGTTTTCCAGTACCTAATTGGAAAGCGCTTAACATCGTAGGTAAGCTTGGGTGCACCTTTGTTTTTGCAACCAATTAGTTCGCATTTGCTGAAGTTTTTGCTGCTTTTGTGTGTTCTGATGATTAAACCTACATGTTTTAGGATGAATGTGGTTTTTATGTGGTCACATCCGCAATAAGTGAACAAACACGCCAAATGTAAGCAACAACTAACTAACCGACCAGGAGATATGAATCGCCACAGGGAAAATACACCTTCAGCCAAAATTGATGTCCGCGTTGTTACTACAGTGACCACTCGCCCGCGTTGCTTACCCTTCAAAATTAGAACTCAGCGACTGATGCCGTGTAGCACTCGGAGCGTCTCACGAAAGTCGTACCCTCAGTCAACAGCATTCGGCCCTGGATTTCGGCAATTGTTGCGGCAGAATGCACTAGCTATACCACCATTTGAGATGGTGATTATGCTCGTCGAATTCTTAGTTCCATGCTTGTGATGAGTTACCTGACGAGCAGGGTTATCACTTTACATACCTAAGCAATTTTTATGCTCCTGATTTCAAACCTGTTTTAAACTGAGGCTATTCTGTCTATAGTGAGTATCCACGCTCCTCGTCTCAACTATTTGGTTTTTACGTGACGCTTCTGACATGTGTTCACTAGCAGCTCATGCCTACTAGGACTGTATCATATTGCGATTCGCAAAATGTTCTTTTTTCATTCTGGAAAAGTAAATTAATATAACACAATAACATAAATTTTGGCCGTAAAGATTCTACCACAAGCAAGACATTATTAAGCAGTCCGCTTTATCGTCAAGTTAGGTGACTTGCTTAGTTTGGCTGTTAAGCATTATGGATTTGGCCGGTCCTGCCTCAGCTCAATGTATTGCACCATTGCGCATCCTACCGCCGCATCACTAGTGCAAACCATTAATGAGATTCTACAAAATATAGATGTTTATCTCCCCCCTTCATCGTCATGGCCGTGGAAGTGGTAGTAGCCGAGTCGGCGGTGTGCTTATTAATCGCATCCTTTCCCTGTCGAGCTCACCGAATTTGGCATTAACATGACATACGAGTAGTCGCTCACTGGTGCTCTCACCTCAACACCTGTTTGGTGGGTGAACTAGTGCCTGGGCCGTGTTCATGGTGAAAGAATCAGGAGCTGCCGTGGTTGCCATCGCTGGCAACCAATGGACGAATTCTAAATCATCGCACTCCTTCAGCTCACCACAGTGCAACAATATTACCGAAATCAACACTGTAGTCATCTCCACTATCGATGACAACGCCTCTACGGTCGTTGAGCACGCGACCATAGGCAGCTAAGCTGATGCACATCGGCACACATCTGAACAGTGTCGTGGGTCTTTTAAGCACTGCCACTTGATGGATGCCTAAGCGCTAATTACAAACGATCATCTAGGCCTAAAGCAGAGCAGTTGGAGGATTGACGGTATGGTAGTAGCTTAGCAAGGAGAGTGGTGGGCTGTAGGATTAAATGCCTTCGCATTCACTGCGGGTTGCGGTGGATATCAGTAGTGTTGTTTGCTACCTAACTCTTCCCCTGCACCAGCTCCTGCGCATACACACATGGAGACCAATGTTCTAGCGAAGCAGAAATAGATTGCTTGCGTCATAAGCATTGCCATCGCGACGCAGATGAGAGTTGAAGCCACGCGGAAATACCCTAGTGGATTAGCGATTCATCTCCTAACTACGCGACCATAGCGTTGCATAGCCAATCTTCCCTGCCTTACCAAATCCTTCCTCATTATCTTGTTTCCACCTGCATACTTGCTTACCTCCTGAGCCCAGTCTACTGACCCTTTTACTATCCCACTCAACAGACCTAGCCACATCTCCTTTGACATGTTACACATTGTTTTGCGGACTTGGGGTAGGTAAAATTTAAAGTAATACACACAGGGATCGAATGGACCACGAACAAATACAACTAATAACAAAGGACCTTGGAAAAACATTCAGAACTTCTAAACTTCGCCAATGTCCCAACAATACCGTCCCAGAGACCGCCGCTCAACTCGGCCGATGCTTCCTTTGTCCATATCCCCGTCTTCTGCCCAGCTCTATTCCTCCCCAGCATTGTCGTGTCGTAAACGTGGTATTATTGCTGTTGGCGGTGTGTCATTAATCACGTTCTTCCCTTGTCGCGGTTAGCGACTGTTTTTGCGTTTGTGACTCATGCTATTTTCTATTGTTTTCCAGAGTGCATTTAACTTGATTCCTTTTTCGTGGATTTGGATTTATTTTTTGTTTAAAAGAGGCTTGGGTTAGCTACACAATCCTTATTGGTTGCTCTTCGTAAACAAAGTATTGTGCCAAAGCTAACATCCGCCTCCTTTGTTTACATTAACAAACTTATTTCAGTACCGATGGCTCGGCATTTGGTGGCCGGGTGTTTGATGAGGAAGTAAAAAATGGGAGGCGAGTCAAATGTGCTTCCTGCATTAGTGAACTTGGCGATAGAATTCGCATGGGTGGGGCCCCATGAAAGTAGTGTTAGCCTCTTAGCTGAAAAGTGAGCAACAAGACTCGAGACAAGAACATGCGACAGCGGCTTCCATGCGCTGTGCATCTGGTCTTCTGGTCTTTATCACTCGCCTATGTGCCATTGAAACATCCACACACTGTAAGACTGACTTTTGGGCCAAGTTACAGGGAGACGCAAAACAGTCTCTTTTAACCTTAGAAACGACTTGGATTTGTCAATTTGAGAGACAATGCTCCATCATAGCCATACACAAGCAAACGGGCAGAGAAATTGGGGGATCGACCGACCCACTGACAAGCAGTCAAGTTAACTCTTCATGTCTCGACCAGCTCCGCCCTTGACCCCTCAAAAAACGATGTGTCTTGATGCAAGATCATGGCGTGGACTTGTGTGGAGAAAGGTCACATATGGCATTGTGGAACAGAGCCGGACGCATTTGCAGACGTAACGAGACACACAGCAGTGTTCTGCCAAGGTAAATTGAGGAAGGGCTCTCTTGGAGACCGCAGAGTTCCTGACATCACTGCACCACCCCGACCACTACACTTATGCCATCCACTCTCCTCCCTTCTTAAAGGTATTCATTCCAAACCTATCCCTTTTCAATGTTAAATTATACGCAATCGTCTTCTTTGCCAAAATTACTTATCTGGGCTAACAACCAAACGCACATGCACGCACAAAAGATAGGATGGGATTATGTAGAGCTACTTTCTTAGTTGTATTGTCTCAGATTAATGGAACATATGCGAGACCACAAATGGTCAAGGCGTGCTATTGTTTCCGTTGCCCCGGTGACTCTGAAATGCACCGCTAAAGAGAGAAGTGGAAGTAGCACATTGTCAAGCAAAATTTAGTCAAAAGAATACTTGATTCTTTATCGCACATTGCCTTATGAATGTGTGAGCCTCCTTTCATTGTTTAGTGCATAGGTTAATAATACTTAAAATAGGTTAGCTCTCATCATGTCTACCCACCAGTACAAGTGGGAATGAAATACACTTGGCGCCACTATAGCGCCCCCTTTTATGAGAAGCAGCCAGTTCGCAAATAAGGAAAATTGGTATGCAATAAATAGGAAGACTGGAAAATATTAAACGCAGTGAACTGTAGGTATCTTAGCTGTCTGGGAGTGCAGATGATCGCAACTTGGAAGGGAAATTGAAGAAAAAGTGAACCATGATCATGCGTGTTTAACTTACCAAGGAAACCGACCCCCGCATCAGATTTTGTGCTCGGAGGTGAAGCGCCACCTCAAATCACTTCCACTGTTAGGCGGATTTGGGGCGATGTGTCTGTGCAAGCATCACATCTTATCAGCAACGCTTAGCACCACGTTTGGTGGAATGGCGAAGCAAAGGTGAGGGAGTGCTCTCAAGACACACTGCTACAGCAATGGGGGAAGAATAACGTTGGTCAAAGAGGATAAGTAAATCAAAGATCACAAGTCTTATTAGTATGCTGCACTGATTATCAACCCATCTAGTGTTATTTTAGTTCAGAAGCAATAAGCGTGATAAGATGCACTAAAATGGTCTTTGATGGTCTTTGATGGCAACATTGATGCCCTAATAATGAGATACGAATCCACGAGGACAAGCTGAAACCAATATATAGGTCCTTGCTAATGAGTAGTGTGAGCAGGAAAATGGACTTGGATCAGTTTACAGATCTGCAGTGGAGCCATGTGAGCCTGAGTCAAAAATAAGCCCGATATGCCGACTTGCTCGCATAAACCCCACCCATTAAGGCATTTCTTAAAGACGGCAGGCACTGCATTCACTTGACTCAAAGAGACGTACTTATGCGTATGCACATGTATGTACGCCAAGAACCATAATAGGATGACTGTCATAAAACGCACAAGTTTGAAACGCTTCGGAGCTTCTTATTGACGAATGAAGACATTCAGCCTAGACAAAATATTTGTAGGCAATTGGTGTACAGGTCTGAGACTGCTGATGTGGCTTTGATGTCAGTCAAACTAGTGAATACTCAGCTGCAAAGGCACGTAAAACAGTCCTAGACCCATACCGAAAGTCAACTAGTGCATTTCCGTTACATAATTTTACAGTTGTGTTTGTGCAATAATGTGCAACTTGCACTTGTGGCATCGATGCAAAGAGCTAATAATTTTGTTGAGTTAGACAGCACACAAAATGATAATTTGTGGTATGATACGCATATTGCACCTGTTTAAGCCTTATGCGTATCAAAAGTCATCAGCTGATGATGTTGTTCTCTGGAAAATACTTAGTGTGGTGAGATTACGATTTTGAAAAACAAAGCAAAACAGGTCGCAATTTGTGTGTCATCGAAAGAAAACCAGCACATCTGCGAAGGCGCTGCTGTTGCTGATGCAATGGTAGTGATATTGCGCCAAGAATAAAAGACAGCTGTGGCCAAAAAAGACACAAAGTGATGTTCGTTTAGCTATTGTACGATTTGAGCACTCCTTAGCTGAGGTGGTGAAGAAGTTGCTGCGAATAAGACGTTAATACGCAGCTTACGTCTCCGCCAAACTAAGTAGTGATCCACAGTTTGGTTGGTAAGATCATAATAGAATTATACTATGTTTGGGATGGGTTTTCNCCTCTGCCAAACCAAGTAATAATCCACAGTTTGGTTGGTAAGATTATAATAGAATTATGCTATGTTTGGAATGGGTTCTTAACGCCCCGTTCTGTTTTAATTGGTTTAAAGACGTTTTTCAGGTCGGACTCCGCTGAAGCATGTGAGAGTTGAGTGCAAACTACCAATTATTCTACGAAAAATGGCAAGAGGCCGACATATGAAGTAGCGTACCAGCTAGATGTGCTGCAGCGATGCTGGGAAACGTTTTGACGTTTTTGCTGATTCCTGCATTCATGATACGGTGACAGAAGAGATTAACCGTCTATGTGAAGAACGAGTGTAAATGCATGGAGGAGGGAACTTGCCACTTTATAAGTGCGTGTAAGTGTGCATTTATTTGCATTGCAAGAGTTCCTCATTAGGAATGTGCCCCCTTGCCCTGAAGTGAAGTCTTTCACATCTGTCAGATGCTGGCAGTCTAGGGTGAATCCCACGATGGAAAATCCCACGTGGTTTACTCGCTTGTCTAGGCCTCAAATGATCGTCTAGGCTGCTGTAACCAGCGGTTTAGGTGCCTTTACCCAGCACTGGTTTGCATCGACTGCTGGCAGGTCTGTATGTTGTGTCCACTGCCGTTCAGCCATGCAGTTGGCTGAATTCATCTATACTCGCAGTAGAGTACGCCATGCTTTTCGTTTATTTGTGCAAAGAAATAAATGGCGCGTTCACCTATTGCTTGCATTGTTGTTCCAGCCTAGATCGGATTGGCTGTGTTGAACAGGATAAGTTGTTGAAGCGTTTAATTCATAGCATTGCCTAGCTACTGCTTCTGGATTGAGAATAATAAATGGTGGCACGTAAATTTTTATATTAAGCCTTACTTCACCCTACACCATTTATGCAAACAACGGTTAAGCAATTGGTTTCCAGTCATGACTTCCTATCTGGATCAGCCGTCCTGGTTAAGTTTATTAGTTGTTCAACTCTTCAGCAAACGCACAAGCTAATCTGAAAAGAGTGCATCACTGAGGTTTGAGCACAAGTGCTCAGTGAGCACATCTATCCCCACGCCTCACCTCTGGTCGTAACGTCGATAGACTGAGGAGTGTAAGTGCACTAAATAGTGGAAGAGGAAATACCACTCTTGTTTAAGCATTGACGGTTTTGAGCTTTTTTGTGGTCTGTTCTGAATGCGGAGCCTAAAGTTTGTCATGACGCACGACAAAAGAGACACATTACCTGGCCGGTGTGGTACGATAGTGCCAGGAATCCCGCACCTCATTATCCACACCACATGAGTGATGACGAGGTGAGAGAGGAGGTATCCTGGAGTGAAGAATTAGGCCTGCGTAAATGTTTGGCAAGCGGCTGATTAGAAGAAAGAAAAAGGCGAGTGTGGACGCAGATCGACTTGAAGCGGAGAGGCTGGACGGATACCTGTGGAAGGTCGTGTGCATTGCGAGTTGTGGCCCCGAGGCGGGTGTAATATGGGGGCAGAGCTTTAGACCTACTTGCACTGGGTTCGGGTTGATCATCAAGCCTTGATCCCAAATGGGTGCATTACATTGCACTCCACGGTGCTAAAGCCCGCAGTAGACTCGAACCGGGTTTGTTCGGGTCCGTAGCGTTTGTCGCTGGAAACCGTTAAGCCCTCCTTTCGTTTTGTCTCGTTTATGCCCCCATCATCCGTCGCTCTTCTTCAACCTTCTCCTTGCTCTCTTTTCAGAGCAGCATTTAAAGTAACGTTAGATGTCAAAAACAGTAGTTCCTTTAGCCTAAATCTTATGTTTCTTTTGCTGCGCCATTCCACATTTATTTATGGTAGGAAGCATGTACCATGTTGGTNTGTCCCCATCATCCGTCGCTCTTCTTCAACCTTCTCCTTGCTCTCTTTTCAGAGCAGCATTTAAAGTAACGTTAGATGTCAAAAACAGTAGTTCCTTTAGCCTAAATCTTATGTTTCTTTTGCTGCGCCATTCCACATATTTATTTATAGTAGGAAGCATGTATCATGTTGATAATGGCCAACCCTTGAATACTTCGCCATCATTACTTCCATGATTTTGCGATGCTTTGCTCATAAGAGTCTCATTAGATCACTGATTCCAGGGTTTGGGTTTCAATTTTTATTTGTTGGTAGCATTTGAATTCTTGCCAATGCTCCTAGGACGAAACTAGCTTAATTAGACAGAGAATACGCCAGTGCCCTGCTTCTATTGGCCTTAAGTGCACCATTCAATTTGACGGTTAGCGTTTGAATTGTCTGCTTAGGCGAACAGTTCAAATAAAAAGCCGAAGAGCATAGCATCTTTCCTAAAGGGTGTGTCGATGCCGACTTCCCCACTTTGCTTTGCGGTTCGGATCGAATTTGTCATCACAAAGACTTCGAGCCTAGATAGTGCTAACGTTGTGCTTGACTTTTGTGATGTTTTTGCCATCGTAAATGCATTATTCCGATGGCAAATCTATAACAGTCGCACTGTCCCGTCCGAAACAGACTAGTAGCTCGTCGATTTACATGTCCATTTTAAATGCGTATTGCAAGAATATATCATGTAGAACACTTGAACTAGTAGCACAGCGGCGCTTTTGTTAAAGTTCATGGACTAAATTCCCCTTCGAGCTCAATTTGACATAGTAGAGCAAGAAATGCAAAAATGAAATCTATGACACAAGAAGTAGCCCCTTTTAAGAAGTCAAAGTCAACCCGAAACTGTCATTAGATGGCACGAAACGTAACTAGCAAACCTGGCCTTATAAGGTAGAACTTATTTACCTCCCTCTGGATGGGACCGGGACCATTTATTTGCGTACATTCCATTGGCTACTCATAGTAGTAAGACCGAAAATGCTTGATTTCGCAAGCGCCACCCAGGCGCTAGCAAAATTCGACCAAAGGGAACTAAAAGCAAAGTACAATATGCACAAAATGGCAAAAAGCATCAATAAATACATGCGAATATGCCACAAAAGGGAAGCTACATCTGAGTTCACCGATGACTCAAGATGCTTTTAAATGCGTACTGCAAAACGAAACTTTCCAGTTCTTTGCCACATCTAACCATCAACTCTGAACCATGTCGCAGGAATGTGCATAGACAAAATGTCCGGTTTCCTTATCCAAGGTCGAGCAGGGAGGACAAATAAGCGTAAATAGCTCACAAGAAGAAAGATAGATCCAAATTCACTAATGACCCAAAGCGATTTAAGTGCGTATTGCGAAATGGAAATTTCTAGTTCATTGCCACATCCACCCATCAGCTTTGAACCATGTCGCAGGTCGAGCGGGAAGTGCATTGGGCTTCAAATACAAAGCTTGGTTACTCTTGTTCTGCGATAATATCAGCTAATTGATGTCGGAGAAATCATTTTTCACACTTAATCAGATGACCTCAGAAAGCCATTTTGGCGCTCTTTATGCAAATGATATGCTGAAACTGGAAAGTATTTCGAGGCGGCATAGAGGAAAATAGAGGCCAACAGAAGTTTTACCAATTAAGAACTTAGTAACTTCAAAACGCGTTTGCTAGATGATCTACCTTGTACAAAACAGGGCTCGGGCTGAACCGGAATTTAATATCGGTTTGTCGATTATTCTTTGAGTTTACGCAGCAATTCGTGTCGCAGCGAGGCGATAATATCAGATGCTTGCAGGAACACAATTAACAAAAAAGTGGAGAAGGCGAATACTTTGGATAAGTACGACCAGCCCACAAGCGCAGAACTCCAAAGCGAGCTTTGTTTGGAAACGCCACGACCACTCAAGCTTGCTGCATTTACAAAATCGCCATAAAGGGGTAAAAAGTTGGCAAAAAAGAACAAAAGAATTGAACTAACTGCAAAAATGAAGTAACAAACAAGCACAAAATTGCGAACAAGCTCAAGAAATGCGAAGAAAACAGAAGAAATGGAAGGGATGTAAAGGACACTCAAAATGCGAAAAGAAAAATAAATATTGGGAGGAGCTGATAAGGACAGGAGATTGCGACTTATGCAAAAATTAATAGGACATGGATAAAAAGGAGGTTGGTGACGCAAAGCCAGTTGAAAGTTGGTAAGCAACGCTGCGTGGTTGTTAGAACCTATGAAGCACTGGAATGGAGGATAGGAAAAGCTAGTAGACACAGCGTAAATACGAGGTAAATGAAGTTGAAAAGGGCAATAAAAAAGACCGTAAGCCGAGCCCACGTGGCCTAATGGATAAGGCGTTTGCCTCCTAAGTGGAAGATTGTGGGTTGGAGTCCCACCGTGGGTGCTCCATTTGTGCCCGTCCCACTGTATCCGTTCATTTGAAAATGGCGTCAAGGATTGATGGAAATTGCGCACGCGTGGTCGCAACCATCTCACTACCATCTAGCCACTAGCTTTCAATGATATGTTTGGAAGGAAAGCGCATGCCCAGAGCGAGACTCGAACTCGCGACCTTCAGATTATGAGACTGACGCGCTAACCTACTGCGCTACCCGGGCGTGGTAGTGCTGCGGGTTATGGCTTCCACACCACTCTACCTTTATTACTTTTCTCCTTCCGCATATGGATGTAATGCACCTTCGCACTTCACCCACTTCTCCGCCTTTACAACATAAGCGTGCCCAAAAGCATTTAGCTGACAAGGCTTCTTCTCACTGGTTTGAGAATCGATAGAGGAGGTTGTAGCCATTTCTTGTGCTGTTTCTCCACCTGCACGTCAATGTTAGCTTTGCATCAGCTAATCAGTGCTGATCTTCAATCGATTCGAACACTAAAATGTCAGCTTTAATTAAAGCAAGGTGCACCTACGCCCTGGTTTAGATGAGATCTGGTCAAGTCAGATGCAACTGTTGACCCGATACAGCAGAATGAATGGGTGCCGAGCCAACGAGAATGATTAAGACGCAGGTGTCAGTGTGACAAGTGGTAGCTGCAAGAGGTAGGTAGCGTGTCACGTGGCGAATCCGCGCCGTGGATTTAGCTATGCACAGGTGGTAGTGTCTGACTTGCGAAAAGAATTGTCATTCACTTGAATTTTGACTGTCGCGGAGGATTTAGTGGACAGTGATGGTAAGAAGCTCTTTAAATAGTGGGAGTTGGATTATGGGACAGGTAGTTAAATAAAAGAAACTGTTTTTTGTGATAGCTGGGACACTGTATTCCATGAAGCATTTGAAATGCCCGGATGGAGATGGGGAGTGGGGCGTACGGAAGATTTGCCTCAAACGTGTAATGAGAGTTTCTCATGAAATCTAATCAACTTGTCACTTATTATCACTAATTTTATCATCATTACAAGGCGGTAAGGGAGTTATTGCGATTTGATTAGTCTGTCTGTTAGTGCACACCTCGATTAGTGTGTTGTAATATTTGCAAAGCAATGATTACAAGAAACCCAGTGATTTCACATATTGATATGCGCGCATAATCCAGCTATTTAGAATGGCTTTTAGTCGCTTTGAAGAGGAAAAGTTAACAAGTTGGGGATGATGTGTTCAGATGCAAGATGAGTAGTCATTTGATTGGTTTGCAGCAGCTGGCAGTGGAGTCATCTCGCTTCACCGCTCTATGTGTCTTAGTGTGCGTGAAAAGTTTCGGGGATTAGTTGTTTACCATCAAAACAATGATTGATTAAGATAAACTGGACGACCCTGACATCCCTTCACCGTTAAGGAGTCCTTTAGCACAATAAATCCGATGACTGAAGTAACAGCGATTGGTGCCTTGTTCCGAATTAGAGGCTTGCTTTAAAAAATAAATATTTTGATAAACTTGGTTCATGAGCCGCAAGTGGAATTTGATTAGTTCCACATTTGCCGCAAATTCTTCTACTTTGCCTTCGACCGGGTTTTGATTATTTCAAGCCAGCTGCTAAATCTTGAGATCTGCACGACTCCAATAAAAGGTTAGTCTGCGCAAGACCACTATTCCTGTTTTAAATACTCTTATAACTTAATAAGCAGTATTCTTTTATCTGAGCTGCACGTCATAATCATAAGCAGTTGTGGAATTCGTTCTGTAGGGGACAAGCGCAATGGGAGCACACGTGGTTTAAGCGACTAGTTTGCCTGCTCTTCCTCTTGCTATCTGTTCCCATGCGCATCAGCGTTTCTAATAATGCTACTTAAACAACTTCAGTAACACTCTTGTTTTTAAACATACAACGACTCGGTTCAGTGCAGTGACTGATATTCGCAGTTTTATCCGCTTCGGACACCTTTTTCCACAACCTGGTAGAGTTAAACTAGACGAAGCATGAGTAGGGGGACTCGCGAACACGCTAAAGAGGCACGACTGTTGACACATTCATAAACTTAATTATAGCCTGTGCAAAAGGCTCTACGAGATTTAACACTGTTGAGGTTGTGATTTACCCTGCCACTGTCCCTGATTTGAAGCTGTATTTAGGGATGTATATGCACCAGCCTTACATGAAAACATGGCTGCACCCCACAGAAGCTCGAATTCCAGTGAGATGCTTTAGGCATTCAAGCACAAACGAAGTCTGACGGCTGTCCACCCTGTCCTTTAGCCACAAAAATTTTAAAAGGCCTCTTAAATGCCCGCTTACTAGAAACGCATTTGTACCCAAGTTTAAAGCTTTCCTCATCCACTGTGCTCAATGTAAATAGTATCGCCATCGGACACTAAACTTCAGACCGATAATCACATATAAGTTGGCATTTTCACAGACCAGCTTAATATAAAGCCAGTTAATGTATGAACATAAAGCTTTCAGATACAAACTAAATTTGCAATAATGGCAAAGCGAAAGCGAAACGCCACTGCCTACTGAAATTTAGATGCATAACATGTGTCCCTGGGACATTAAAATTTGAAATAACAACGCCAATGCTCTGCAGTGATGAGGAGGAAACCGCCAAGGGACAAATAATGAATTTTCCTAGACAGCTCACCAACATGGGCGATCAAGGTAAAGATATGCGTAATAGTTGGAAATGTGTCATCAGACAAGCCTTCAGGTGTTGCATAATGATTTAGGGGCTATCGTTTTAAAACTCAGCAAAGTAAATCATTGTATAAATTTAATCTTGCTGTCAAACTGGATGTTGCTTTATTAGGCCAATTCGGCTCACTTGATTGAGTTTAAATATGTGGCAAGAAGGAGGCTTTTAGATTCTGAGAAGGTACTGTCAACGACCTTCACACATGGGCCGTTGACAGATGAGCTCTTCTTGGTGTCAAATAGTGCTCCAAGGCTGTATAATGGAATTTTAAGCGATTCCGTGGCAATAATAGAATAAAAAGGTTTGAACTAACTGCCAAAACTCAGTTACCTTCGCAAAGCACAAACCTTGATTGCTTAGAAAGGATTTTTTTAAATTGTCAGTTGGCAGTTCTCCCTCGGCAAATCCTGATAAAACTCCCATTTAATGGCTTATACTTTTTTAAATTTAGCGCTTGGTAAGCTTTAAATTCATAATGACATATAGACACCGATTACTTTGAATACCGAAGAAGGTATAATGCAAAAGTAAAAGATTTCAAATTGGCCGCACACGGATTAGAAGTATCAACCACAAAACTGACTCATGCTACCTAGGCCGCAGCCCATAGTTGTGGTTTCGACGACGACTGCAGCAGTCAGGGCAAAGGAAAAGGGAAAATTTGTGATGTTTATGCATTCCTTACACCATGGCAGAGCCAATTACCTATAATATGCCTAGGAAAGGATAGGTTTCACCTCTCATGCGCATGCCCATTTTCATTTAGGTTCACGTCATTTAAATAGATAATTACATTAAACCAGTGTGGTGCTTAGTGAAAAAGAATAGAAAGATTAGAAAAATAGTGTACCATGTACACCAAAACAAAGTGGATTTTAGCATGGCAGAATAAAGGATTTGGGATTTGCAATGGCAAAGCCAATGCTCTGCAGTGAAAAGGAGGAGTGGTTGCGACGGCTCCAAGTGATGCCGATCGCAGTGATGTGGGCGAAGGTAAGGCACGGGTGATGGATAAATGAATGAATGAATGAATGAATGAATAAATGAATGAATGAATAAATAAATAAATGAATTAATAAATAAATGAATAAATGCATGAATTAATTAATTAATTAATTAATGAGTGAATGAATGAATAAATGAATGAATAAATGAATGAATGGATGAATGAATGAATAAATGAATGAATTAATGAATTAATGAGTGAATGAATGAATGAATGAGTGAATTAATGAATGCATGAATGAATTAATTAATTAATGAGTGAATGAATGAATGAAAGGTAGGTAAGTGAGTAAGTAAGCAAAGTGGAAGAAGGGGCCAGCAACACCGAGTATTCCCAGCCGGTCACCCATGCAAGTACTAACCCGGCCCGACGTAGCTTAACTTCGGTGATCGGACGAGAACCGGTGCTTTCTACGTGGTATGGTCGCTGGCGACCATCTCGCTTCACACCTCCCACACTCTCCTCTCCTCTCCTCTCTTCTCCTCTCTTCTCCTCTCCTCTCCTCTCCTCTCCTCTTCTCTCCTCTACTCTACTCTGCTCTGCTCTGCTCTGCTCTACACTCCTTGCCCACTCTCACCACTACCGCCGTCCCACCTCCTCTCTCTTGCCGTGCGGGCGGTCGCGCTATCCCCACTCTCCCGCGCCTCTCTATTTTTCTCCCTCCCTTCCTCTCCTTCTCCTGGCTTTCCTTACTTACTTCCTTTTCCTTCCTTCCTTCTTTCCTTCCTCCCTTCTTTCTCCCTCCCTCCACTTTCTTCTCTCTCTTTTATTCCCTCCCTTCTTCTCTTCCTCTCTTCCTAGCTGGCGTTGGCTTTCTTTACCTTTTTCTATCCTCCCATTTCTTTGGTCCTTGAAACCACACACACGCACTGCCTCTTTATTTGGTGATATTTTTTGTTGTCTTCAGAAAATGCGTTTTATTTTTTGGTTTTACTCCATTATTTTTTTGCTGCATTTTTCTGGACTCTTTTGTATTCAGCGTTGCACTTTCGCGGCAATTTATCATGTTCTTGCACTGTCGCTGTTTTTTAAACCTCTGAATTTTAAATCCGGCATTTGGCTTGATGGTGTTTTTCATTTTTGTTTTGTGGCGGCATACATTTTTAGTTGCTCTGATGGATTTTTTGCTGTCACTTTATCGTTAATTTAACTTCATTTTTCTCGAGAAGTTTCCTATAGTCATATAAAAACCAATTTTATACTTTTAACTGCACATTTAAGTCAGTTTGTTGCCCATTAACCCGCGTCTTTTGACTGGTGAATAGATCATGCTATTTGCTGGCAAGGTCTGGACAAATATCTCAGTCGAGTTTGTTGCTCCATTTGAAATATACTTATTAGATGAAGGACTGTATTTGAAATATACTTATTAGATGAAGGACTGAACTAGCAAATTTTAACAAGGAAGTACGGCTTTGTGTTGGGCTATGTATGGAATCCTTGGTATACCAAACACGCGGATCAAACTGAAAGCCCTGTTGAAATGCATTTTATAGTACACATTGATTTAAGCCCATTAAAATTTGGGGAAGTGCTGCACCACTATTTGGTTACAGTTCCTAATAATTGCAAGCTTTCTTAAATTTTCCCCAAAATTAATGAAGCGGTTTTCTCCAAAGAAACAAGAAATAACTGCCAGAATTTGTGGTAAATAGCACTGCATTTTGCCCGAAAATTGTAAAAATATGTCTTGAGTTCGTAAAAATAAACAGAGGTTTGTGGGTTTTCAACTGTTCTGAAACTGCGATAGTAGTAGGGGCTGGTTGTATCCATGCACATACCATCCACGACTCCGCCAAGCATGTATGGTTAAAAATTGACATTCGCCTCCTACTCCCATTCTATACACATTCTGAGTTTCCTCAGTTGCAGTTTGCCCCAGCATCTGCCCAATGAGTAAGTGGCTGACATCTAACAACCGATACTTATGTAATTTCACCACAGTTCATAACTTTATGCCCCGATGGCAGTACCAGTTATCTCTATCCTAACCACAACCACACTAAACCGAGTGTGTCTAACTCACGCACATTTGAGTTTATCTTACACATGGGGAGGGTAACTTACTTTAGCTGCACAGATTTTCCATTACTTTGCTCGCCTAAGGATCTGCCATTACATTAAACCACTTCAAGGGCATTTGCCACACACTACTTCAACACTGCTCTCATGCATCCATATGCTCACGAATGGCCACCACCATTACCGGCACATTCTAGGAAAGACGATGGATGTGTTGCGAAATTCAGCATCAGCACATGCGTGTGAAGTTGTTGCAAGGCATGGAAACGAGAATGCATGCTACAGAACAAGCATTAAATTAACTAGGGGATCCGTAAAGAGTGGAACAATTTTTTAATTGAAGCAAACACCATATTCGCTTGCCAGTTTGGACTTCTGTTAATCTACGTTGAAATGCCGCTCCCTAACGCGTCGAATATCTCAGTTTATTCAATTATATTACTCAATTCTATTAAGTAGCTAGTACTTCGCAAAAGCGTGCTGTGGCTAGAAGGAAAGCTGGCGACTTCACTGGCCATGAGATGCTTTAGGCATTTAAGCACAAACGAATTCTGACGGCTGTCCACCCTGTCCTTTAGCCACAAAAATTTTAAAAGGCCTCCCACATGCCCGCCCACTAGAAACGCATTTGTACCCAAGTTTAAAGCTTTCCTCATCCACTGTGCTCAATGGGACCTGTATCGCCCTCGGACACTGGTCTTCAGACCGATAATCAGTTCTAAGTTGGCATTTTAACAGACCCGCTTAATCTAAAGCCCGATACTGTATGAACATAAAGCGTTCAGATACAATCTGAACTTGCCATAATGGCAAAGCGATAGCGAAACGCCAATACCAACTGGATTTCAGATGCCATATTATGTGTGCCTGGGACATTAGGATTTGAAATGTCAACGCCAATGCTCTGCATTGATGAGGAGGAGTGGTTGCGACGGCTCAAAGTGACGCGGATCGCTGTGCGGTGGGCGGTGGTAAGGCACGGGTGATGGATGAATGAATGAATGAATGAATGAACGAATGAATGAATGAATGAATGAGAGGTAGGTAAGTGAGTAAGTAAGCAAAGTGGAAGAGGGGGCCAGCAACACCGAGTATTCCCAGCCGGTCACCCATGCAAGTACTAACCCGGCCCGACGTAGCTTAGCTTCGGTGATCGGACGAAGGCCGGCGCTCTCAACGTGGTATGGTCGCTGACGTCAACTTCCCTTCACACCTCCCATCCTCTCATCTCATCTCCTCTCCTCTCTTCTCCTCTGATCTACTCTACTCTACTCTCCTTGCCCACTCTCACCACTACCGCCGTTCCACCTCCTCTCTCTTGCCGTGCGGGCGGTCGTGCAAGCCCCACTCTTCCGCGCCTCCCTCCCTTCTTCCCTCCCTTCCTCTCCTCCTCCCTTCCTGGCTGGCGTTGGCTTTCGTTATCTTTTTCTATCCTCCCATTACTTTGGCCCTTGAAACCACACACACGCACTGCCTCTTCATTTGGTGATATTTTTAGGTTGTCTTCAGAAAATGCGTTTTATTTTTTGGTTTTGCTCCATTATTTTTTCGCTGCATTTTTCTGGACTCTTTTGTATTCAGCGTTGCATTTTCGCGGCAATTTATCACGTTCTTGCACTGTCGCTTTTTTTAAGCCTCTGAATTTTAAATTCGGCAATTGGCTTGATGGTGTTTTTCATTTTTGTTTTGTAGCGGCGTCCATTTTTAGTTGCTCTGATGGATTTTTTGCTGTCACTTTATCGCTAAATTAACTTCATTTTTCTCGAGAAGTTTTCTATCGTCATATAAAAACCAATTTTAATGCTTTTAACTGCACATTTAAATCAGTTTGTTGCCCATTAACTCGCGTCTTTTGACTGGTGAATAGATCATGCTATTTGCTGGCAAGGTCTGGACAATATCTCAGTCGAGTTTGTTGCTCTATTTGAAATATACTTATTAGATGAAGGACTGAACTAGCAAATTTTAACAAGGAAGTACGGCTTTGTGTTGGGCTATGTATGGAATCCTTGGTATACCAAACACGCGGATCAAACTGAAAGCCCTGTTGAAATGCATTTTATAGTACACATTGATTTAAGCCCATTAAAATTTGGGGAAGTGCTGCACCACTATTTGGTTACAGTTCCTAATGATTGCAAGCTTTCTTAAATTTTCCCCAAAATTAATGAGGTGGTTTATTTCCAAAGAAGCAAGAAATAACTGCCAGAATTTGTAGGAAATGGCATTACATTTTACCCGAAATTTGTAAAAATATGTTTTGAGGTTGTAAAAATAAGCAGAGTTTTGTAGGTTTTTAACGGTTATGAAACTGCGATAGTAGTAGGGGCTGGTTTTATCCATGCGCATACCATCCACGACTTCGCCAAGAATGTATGGTTAAAAATTGACATTCGCCTCCTACTCCCATTCTATACACATTCTGAGTTTCCTCAGTTGCGGTTCGCTCCATCATCTGCCCAATGAGTAAGTGGCTGACATCTAACAACCGACGTTTATGTAATTTCACCACAGTTCATAACTTCATGCCCCGATGGCAGCACCAATTATCTCTATCCTAGCCACAACCACATTAACCCGATCGTGTCCAACTAATGCGCATTTGAGTTTATCTTACACACGGGGATGGTAACTTACTTTAGCTGCACAGATTTTCCATTACTTTGCTCGCCTAAGGATCTGCCATTACATTAAACCACTTCAAGGACATTTGCCACACACCACTTCAACACTGCTCTCATACATCCATATGCTCACGAATGGCCACCACCATTACCGTCACATTCTAGCAAAGACGATGGATGTGCTGCGAAATTCAACATCAGCACATGCGTGTGAAGTTGTTACAAGGCATGGAAACGAGAATGCATGCAACAGAACAAGCATTAAATTAACTAGGGGGTCCGTAAGGAGTGACAATTTTTGTTGAAGCAAACACCACATTTGCTTGCCAATTCGGACTTCTGTCAACCCACGTTGAAATGCCACTCCCTAACGCGTCGAGTACCTAAGTTCATTCAATCATATTACTCAATTCTATTCAGTGGCTAGTACTTCGCGAAAGCGTGTTGTTGCTAGAAGGAAAGCTGGCGACTTCACTGGCCGTTTTAACCTTGTCATCAATTTGCACTTTCAAGAAGAAAGCGAACAAATCCCTTTTAGGCAATTGTGTGGGACCTCAGCAACAATTTCACCGCCTTAGAGTACCCAAAAGACGCAATCGCAGCCTCTTATAAATACCACCACAACCATGCCACTTGGAAGGGCAAAATACACTCCCTTCTTGTTCATCCTCCTTTCGCTTTTACTTCGACGACTGCTGACGATTATTACACCGTGGCAGATGAGCTTTAAGACGACTTTCCCAACGCGTTACCTAGAAGAGCAGTAGGAACATATTCAGTCGTGCACCAGTACAAAGGGTCACCAAACTTTGTGCGCATAAATGAGTTCCCGACAAGCTTTTCGTTTGTTATTTGGGGTTCGTCTTCACTGGCGTGTCCCCCACCACCAATTTGGCATTCCAAAAGCCCTTCTAAAGCAGTAGGTACTCGAACAGCTGCTCTGCCTCAAACGCCCCCAAAACACAATGATTAGTAAATCACATCTGCTCCTCAGCAAATCTGACCATCCACTTACCAGAAAAATATGGACTAGGGCTGAGAATCAATTACCAATATGCAGTTTGTTTACATCCTCATAAAACTTAGCCATTGCTTATGGAGACGGTGTTGCTGCGTCACCGAAATATTTAGGATGAATACTTGCTAAAAAGGAGTGTAATGGCGCGACGTCAACTTCAAATATTTTGTGTTTGCAAAGGTGAGCAACTCAAGTTCATTTACTTAACTAATGCATGGTAGCCTAGCACTGGCGACGTTTATTAGCAGGAATACAACTGCTTCTCCAGCAGCTTTCAGGGAGCCTTTTAATAGTGCAAAAATATTTGCTTGTCTTTCTTATGTAAAGAGCGCAGTGGTCAGGATTGTGCATGTTCTGCGTGCACTTCTTTCAGACACCTCTTCTGTAAGTGGTGTTGTGTGCAGCGAACGCAATAAAAGTGCCTTACAGCTATGTCCTCACGAGGTTATCGACCGAAGTCGCAACTTTTAACATTGGGTTTAGCTCGAAGATGCTTCAGTGAAACAGGAACACTTTTGTCACCCAACACTATTACCTATTCTTTAGCAAACTGAAAGCCTTACTTTACTAAGACCGAGAAGTCTGTAAATCCTCATATATCAGGCAACAGCTAGAGATCGACAATTGCTGGCGGCAGAAAAGACGTGGGATCCATTATTTTGCGCTTTGATTGCCATTACGTGAAATAACTGGTGCATCTGTACGGTAGAATGGAGGTATTGACCCCATAGCATTTAAAAGAAGGATTTGCAAATCGATGCGCAATGATTAGTTTTGGTTTTGATCAAGCAGGGCAAGACTGGAAGCACAAATATTCGCTGGTTTGTAATGAAGCATTATGTGGATTGACAAGACTTTCATGAAATTCGGTCAATCGGGACGGCGAATGTAGCCACTGACACAGTTTGCCAGGGATCGCTTAACTCGGCTATTGTGGAGTTTGACTGTTTACCTCCTATTTGACTGTCTATTTCTACTTCAAATATAAAGAGAAAAATAAAACGTAAAATTAATTTAAGTTAAGCCTTAGTTTTTGTACATACGTTGACGCTAATGTTGTCGAAATTAGCCCTTAGCTACTCGTGGTATTTGGCGAATAAGAAGACTACAACTTTTGATTGGCTCGTGATTTTACCCACGAAGTTCATGCTTCTCATTGTCCATTAAACCAACAGAAGGTGAGGGTACACTACCTTGGCATGGTAACCAACGCTTTGCTCAACAAACAGCCTTCTCACTTTTGATTGTACATACGAAATATTTCCGAGGAAAAGAACAGGTCATAAGGCAATTAAAGTTGTCTGATCTTTTACCGTTTTAGCACTGTTATTCAAGCGTGTAGAGGCAGGTCAAGTTGAATTTGGAATGCAATTTGTGAAGTTAGTGGTATTAAGGTTTCTGCACAAAATCCATTAGTTGGATGTTTTGAGAAATAAATATTTGTGAAGCTAGTGGCATTAAGGTTCATGCATAAAATCTATTAGTTGGATGTTTTGAGAAATAAGACACCGTTCAATGTTAGGTTTCCTTCTTGTCGACTACTTATCAAACCAAACTACTCATTGTTCTAAACATTTTTTATGTCCATGTCTGATTAAACCGTACGAAATTTACGTGGATTGGGGTGCAAATAGTAGATTCATAATTAACAACGAGGTGACGAGTTCCCGTCTCCACACTGCATCCTACTGACCTAGTTGAGTAGCTAAATGTAAGGCGAATGGAATAGCACTAAGTTCTGGGCTATAGAGCTTGTGCAAGGAGAGTCCGAGTGCTGATCGATGGCTTGCAGCCTAAAGGCTGGGACTTCGATAGCCACCAGGATCCTGTCTGTTTGAGTGACCGTGGTAGAAAGTCAGTGATGGAGGAGATGTCATGGACCGCTCATCATGAACAAAACTACTTCAATTTATTTTGAAATAAAATATTTTATCTCAAGCGATGGCTCCCCTCACTTGGACAGCTATGGTGACTTTTTGGCATTCCAATCTCAACCGCATGTTAAATACAACCCATTTTCCCTGTTAAAAGTAGCTGATTCGAGCTGCCTAAAGAAACAACTTACTGAATACAAGCTTGTTTCGTGCACCGATGGAATGAGTAAAAACTAGGTGCCAAGGTTTGTCATTCGTTATTTTGTGGTCTGCGCCTTTATAATGAGACAGAAAGTTGTAGATTGAAAGGCGGATGATGCGAATGAAGGAAAATGAAATCACTCATTTCTCCCACTTCTTTTTGTTCCCATCCAAATCGTCTTGCATTTGCTCCTCGTCAGATCCTTTCCTCTGATACTCCCTATGTTTTGGTTTCTACACATTACATCCCACTCTCACTTTCTTCCACTTCGCTCTTCTGTTTCACCCCAGTCTCCAAACTATTTACCATTCTCTGCACATTTTTGACGTTTCCAGGCTTTTCCTTATCCCTCTTCTTCCTCCTACCACGCACCTTGCAATAGCCGCGCAATTGCCTCATCTATGTTCATTGCTTATTTTACTGTTCATCAGGACCGAATTTACATACTTGTCCATTGTGCATTTATCATTCCCTTACGTTCATGTTCCATCTCTTCATCATTCCTCTTTGTCTCCACTCAAATTTATTCAATTTTACCTCCCCGAAGTCAATGCTCCCAAGACGCACAGCGTTGTTGATTCCTCTAATGGTAATTTTTTCCGCAGCATCAGCTGGTTTGCATAACATTTACCCAACACTTCGGTCCTCCTCCATTTCTCGTATCCTGCGTACAAACAAAGCATTCTTGCCGGTGCCATACCACCACTCTTTTAGCAGGAATATTATCTTTCTATTCATTTCGGTGCCACTTAGTTATTTACATTCTCTCCACACCGGATAATGCATTCACATTCCACGATCTCGTTTCCTCAGTATCTGGTGTTTTGCGTTAATATCGCTGTTATTGGAATAACCCAAATCTAACGGGCGACCAGATGAACAAAAAACCTACTGCAGGACGCGATCAGACCATTGACGACATTTAATACTGTCTGTGCAAACTAACACTTAAGGTTTTGACTTTAGTAGCGAGGTCGAATTTGCATTTGGTTTCGAATTCGTCAATTCAAAGCGCGATCTTTTACTCTTGACTCACCCTGTGAAAGATGGCTTGATATCAACTTTCGAAAAGGCGGCCTTACTTTGCATGCCACATCATAGTCATTATTAAATTAGTATTTACACTTAACCGTAGGACATTGAAACATGTTTGAGCACTGCTGCCATCTACATGCGCCCACTCATCGAAACCAATTTACTTCGTCGAATTACAAATCTCTCATGCTGCTGCATTCCGTTCAGCCTATAGACTCAAGCCGCTTTCTTTACTATTTTAGGCAACTGGCTGGTTTTCGTGTCCCCGAATTTTCCTTGAAGCAAGCAACAACAACGCATCATTCCTTTTCATTTGATGAGGGCTGAAATTTCCTTTCACTTCAACGCGATATAATCTCCTCTTAATGTAATTTTTGCTTGAACCCGACTTTAAATTTAACAACAATGCATAGTCTTGTGCAGGTTTTGTTTCAAAACCATACTAGATTCACTCAGATAGCAGTACTCTTCTTTCCTTACACCTCGACAATGTTACATTTAGGGTGGCACTCAACTTGCTCAAAAGTGTGAGATTGCTGTCAAAATGTGCAGCCTATAACACAAACTCGCATCACGCCCAATACCATTGTGCATCAGCGAGCATGTACTACATCCAGCTTAACCGGAAACAAGGGAATTCGACACTTGGCTTTGGCTGCCTTATCAAGGTTCATAAAATCTCCAAGTCAGGTGATCAGTATCCACGTCATAAATAAGTGAAATGATTTTGGGAAACATTGCAAAGCTATGTCTTCTCGACAGAAAATGTCCATCCCATCTAGTAGATGGAAAATCAGCACACTGGAAAGCCCTTAAAATTAATGACGAAACATTTAAACGCATTCGAGTAGGACAAAATACGAGTGATCAGGCTAACTTGTGGGACGTGGACAATAGGTGGCCCCAAAAGCGATTTGTAATTATTGTGAAGGGAAATATGCTGCCACAGTTACAGTGAATGGCGTGCGTTGCCAAATAAGGAGCCCTTTTTCTTAGTTCCTATTGCAAATGCCTTGCTTTTGGCAATTTTTCTGGGATGTGTGCGCTGCATTACAAAACGATTTTAAATCCGCAGCTATTACAAGCGCATGACTTTCGCTTTGGGATAATAAAGCATAAACTATGCATAATTGTTTCAATGAGGTTTTGGTACGTTCGAATTGAGTTGAATGAACTAAGCAAAATGACTGGGACAGGCTGAGATAAAATTGGGGCTCCGTAGTTAGTCTTCCGAATCATATTACAAGGTAGGCGAAAAGTGCAATACAATGGTCATGAAAATAAAACGATCGCGGGATATCTTGCATACTGGAGATAAAAAGGAATCAGGAATTAAGACTTGAGGCTCTGTGTAGGCAGATGGTGAGGTTAACTGCAATGGGCAGGCGGATTCAATTAGAGTTTAGCTATCGTAGTAAGTGACAGAGAAAGGCATAATTGGAGAGAGACACAAGGCATGCAAGAAGGAGGGAGGAGAGTGAGTGATGGCAATAAGAGCAGTAGGGGCAGGCAAGGGGATCAAGGTACGATGCGTTGGTGGCTGTCTACTGAAATAGGAGGTGAGTAGGATGGGCGCAAATACGTGTGATTAGACGAGAGTAAATTGAATGAGGTTAACTAAGAATAAAGAAGAAAGAAGGAAGATTAACAGCCAGCAAAATGCGGAGAGAATCGGGCGAAGGACGGAGAAGCAGGGTGAAAAGTGGGCTGCACTGGGAGTTGCCTGGTGGTGGTCGCGTAGTGTGCTGGGAGCAAGTGAAGGCTAATCACGGCCACAGGTTGGGTGGCGCGCATGGCTATCGCTTCTCGGCTCTCTGAGCTAAGATCATGTGTAGTATCTGTTCTTTGCAGTGTAATTTCTGCAACGGTCCCTAATTTGGGACCAATGGAATTACCTGTATTTTTCCAACCAGGACGGGTGCTGTGAGCTTGCTCAACCCCGTCCACGGGTCGGCCTCGTATTGCATTACCTCGAGGATTGGCCCACCAATAAAAACCAATATAGGAAGTGGTGGCAGAAGGGCCTGCGTGCCGCACACAGCAGCTGGTCGTGGGTAGTGAGCGTGTGGATGCATGCATGTGAGGGGAAGGGGTTAGGTGGGGCTACCCTCTTTGCAGCACACTCTTCTGCGTCATATCATAACGCCGCACCTCAGCAGGCAGGGGAGCAGTGCGCACGAAATTGCATTGTCTCACTTCACCTTACAGTGTACTGGATCTCCGCTGCGTGGAATGTGAAGGCTGCCCACCAGTAGGCGTGTTGAGAGGTTAGAGCAGGGGAATCCGAACAAATCGGGCTCTGACCCTCTACCAAACGCATTCACTTAGGCTGCGCAATCTGAAGACTGTGTTTACAACCTTAGGTGTGATCTTCTTGCATATAGGGCTACGAATTCATAGATCAACCAATTTTTTATCATTCAAGATGCTCACATGCTTTTAGAGTTAGAAAGCCTTTAGACAGCTTTTTAAAGAACACGGAATATGTAACTTGCAATACCTTTGAAGAAGCCATAATGAAAGCTTTAGCATCGCAGAGAGACACTTACGGATGTCTTACACCAGCCAGAAATAGTGCGACAAACTAAGTAGGACCAACGTCTACCGAGACGTCGACCTTCTACAAACACACAAACCGTACCGAAAATACCACCTCCCTTGGAGCTAAGACGCGCTTTGAGTTTTAAAGGTTCTTTCATTCACAAACTGCCTTGTAGGCAATGCGCAACTATGTGCCTAACCCATGACCATCCACGACATCAAAATGCGACTCTACAAAGTTGCACTATTAAAAGATAGTTGATCGGCTGATGGAAAGTTCAAGGGCAACTCACAAGAGTAGCAGTGGATACGGTGCTGGGAAAGAGGAGAAGTCAATGTAATATTTATGGTATTTTGAATGCACCGTCGGGGTGAAAATCGGGCGAATCAATTAAACTTTGTGATAGACGAGTGGCCAGAATCTCCGGAAGCAGAAAAGGGCTTAGTACTCCGATAACCAAATCTGCACCAATCCTCGTCGACCGCAATTAATCAATCTGTTTGTCGAAAGTACAGCAGGGGCTGAGTGGAGGAGATAAACGAGGAACATACTGCGTGCAAATACATCAAACATTGCTAATCTTATTCACCTATCGTATTTAATGCAATTTTAATGCTACATTTTTATGCATGTTGTGTTTTATGATGGTAGAAAGCGAATTGTTTTGATGAATGTAGCACCTCTCNACCTATCGTATTTAATGCAGTTTTAATGCCACATTTTTATGCATGTTGTGTTTTATGATGGTAGAAAGCGAATTGTTTTGATGAATGTAGCACCTCTCTCGTTCTCTTCCTCCCCTCTTTTGCTGCCTCGATACCGAACGGAGTAATTGGGCTATGGTATATTTATTGTTNCCTCGTCGACCGCAATTAATCAATCTGTTTGTCGAAAGTACAGCAGGGGCTGAGTGGAGGAGATAAACGAGGAACATACTGCGTGCAAATACATCAAACATTGCTAATCTTATTCACCTATCGTATTTAATGCAATTTTAATGCTACATTTTTATGCATGTTGTGTTTTATGATGGTAGAAAGCGAATTGTTTTGATGAATGTAGCACCTCTCTCGTTCTCTTCCTCCCCTCTTTTGCTGCCTCGATACCGAACGGAGTAATTGGGCTATGGCATATTTATTGTTTCGGGATTAATTTGAAATGGCAAGGATTCAAGTGGAGCTGTGCGCTATGTTCCTGTATGTATAAAAGCACTCAGGGTTTCCCTCCACCTCGAGGCTCCAAATGCAGTTCCACCCCTTTTTTCCAACTCCAAATATAGATACTGTACCCCAGTATTATGTCTTCAATCGTCTTCAGTGAAGTGCCAGGGTGCCACATCTGTGGTAGCGGAAGGCAACCTGATCCTTGAGATACAGTGTTATGGTGACTACCTTGGAGACAGTGCACTAATAATCTCAGCGTGTGTATCCCCACTGCCGTAGTGATGTGGTAGCCTCTGCGTGGTTCTCATCCTTCTTTTGGTCGTAGTAGTAAATACTCTTGACTGCATTATTTTTGCCATAGAGCTAATAGTTTATTTTCGGGTCGTAGGGCCGTCGACAAGATGCGGGCTTGGCTCTACCCCATTTTCGTGTAATGGCAAGCATCGATTCAGTTTTTTTGTTTGCTACCTGTTTATGTGGCTGCTGACGGTCGTGGTAGTCAGCAAAATTCCTCGTACCTTAATTGAATTCCCACATCAGACGAATTTTCAAAACCAATCGAAGTGCCATGTAAAAACAGATAATAGCGTGGTCGTTGATCTCTTCAGTCGCAGAAAAATGTGATGAGTGGCACGTCTTGCTAGTGGGTGTACATATTTTTACGCTGGACACATTGTGATGACTAACGCGAGGGGTTGACTAAGCCTCGATGCCGGTTACGCGCATTAGTTGACCATTTTGCATTGATTGAGGCAACCGGTCTTGGAGCTGTACTAAAAGTCCTCATCCTTTTCCGTAAGCCAAATTATGACATTCTGATAGGGTACTACATCTTTTTATGTCTTCAAGGATGTTCCATGCGCCACATTTACAAGTAATGGCTTATACTTCCCGTAACACTTTGTTGGTTCGAACTGCCGGTTTCGGTCACTTGGGTGACTATATTGTACCACCCGGTTAGCCAGCCTCCGGGCCGTGCCAACAACTCCCAATCCCTCTGTTTCTAGAATATCTTTTCTGCCCTAGTACTATGCCTTCTTTTACCCTGAAGGAAGTCTTGAGACGCTACATTGGCGGCAGTGGAAAGCGACCCGACTTTGATGGATTTTATCCTGCTTCATACCGCTTGTGGCGAACTTCGGCGGTGTGAAAGAAGTGCATGAGCTACGGATGGGAGAATCCCTCACATCCCATAACAGGCGGGCTGAGATCGACGTTCATCTTCGGCATCTCCCTTGCTCTCGTGTTCTGCAAGGAAGCTACTAACAAATGAAGCGACACTAGCTGTGAATTTCATGCCCAGTAGAACTGCCAAGAGGGATCAGCGAAGTTGTGGTCAAGCATCCTCCGTAAACTCTCTCCTCCTATTGGGCAACTCGGCAATCTTCGCAAAATGTGTATCGTTAGATGTGGAATGTACAGGGCGCCATTCGATAGCATCGTTTTGTGCTTTGCACACTTGGATCGCGTGCATCCCATTCCTATGAGGCCCGACTGCTCCATTTGCTTAAAGTCCTTCGATACTCCCGCGTTTCTCCCACGACGTCAAAAAAAGCCTGGAACCACAGTATGTGTTGCGTGTGTCTCAACCCATTCGAAAACTTGGATTCGTGCCCCATCTTTCATTGGGACACACCATCGTGAGAAAGGAGGAGCCAGAAACACACATTTGCTGCATCAAGTGCTACGGGGAATTGATGGTACTGCAAGAACACATGCCCTCGAATCTCAATGACTGGCAAGGTTGGCTCGTGGGTGCTTCTCACAGCACTGACCAAGGGCAGTGTTGGGGACGACGCTTGAAATGAGGGAGGGGCTGTGTAATACTTCGTTTGCTCGAATTGTCAGTTTCGGTCACTTCAGTGGCCATAATGTACTAGCCGGTTAACCGTGCCAACAGGCCTCAATCCCCCTGTTTACAACATATGTATTCTGCACTATTACTTTGCCTTTTTTCGATGAAGTCTCAAGATGCTACAAAACGTCTTCATTTAAGTTTTTTTCTTTGTAAATTAAACATTTATTATTAACCTTAGACATTGGTTCCAAAACGATGTGCATTAGAAATGTAAATGTCCATACATCTATTTATTTAGAGTACTTTTGAAAATGGCAACAACAGAATAATGTACGCCTTCTACGAAAGTTCTTACAAAATTGATTTTGGTCTCAAATTTTTAGGTTAATCTGTGAATCTCAAGGTCAGCGCTGTGTGTGTTTTGTCTGTGACCATGCTGTGCCCTTTACCGATCCCAATAAAGCTGTGGCCTCGGAGCGAGAGGTTCAAATTATTGAAAGAATTGGGAAAAGCTGCCAAAATGTTTTCTTCTTGGTGCTCAAAAGAAGCCATAATCGGAGGTAGCAGTGGATGGGTCTGTTTCTGGTGGTGCAGCAGAAAAGCCTCGATAATGACCCAAGCACATAAATTTGAATGTGTGCGTTTTTACTGCTCCATGAAGTGCTTAGGTAGGTTCAAATTCTATTTCTTGAGTTGCTTCTATTTTTCCCTCGGTGCTTACCTAATTCTATATGCATGTTTGAGAAGAGAAATCACCACCACCCTTCTTCCCTGTGTCTTTTCACAATTAAATCGTCTCAATTGTATTATCTAAGTGGCTCTAACATTCATTTAGGTGGAGCTTATCGCGCTTATGCAGTCGTAGCACCTGAAAGGATGCCTGAGCACACTCCTCTACCGATGAACTGAATAGCCTCCTCTGCAACATCACTAGGCGTGATTTGAACAAACGTAGGTAGGGTAGTAAATATTCTGCTACGAATAAGACGTCGATGTGCGATGCACATCGGCCTCAAACTGGGTGCCAATTTGTAGTAAATATTCTGCTACGAATAAGACGTCGATGTGCGATGCACATCGGCCTCAAACTGGGTGCCAATTTACTGATTTGATTGGTAAGTTTCTTGCAGACCCTTGCCATTTCGTCCTGCTTCCACAATCACAGGGGCGTTTTGTGGTTCGGAATCTCTTGGTTGGAGTGATACGTGCGCTAAAACCTCGGGCTTCGCCGCAGAAGACGGAGACCACTACACACTTTATTCTCTCTCTGGTAAAGTTGTTGGGAGTGGGCTAAATTGTAAGTGTACCCAATCATACATACATCTGTCTGCATTGCATTGTGTTTTATTTTTAACTTATCTAGTTTGACTGGGTACGTCTCATCGTCATTAAGTGTAGCCTTTTGCATCCGTGGTAGATACTGCCGATTGGATGGAACCCACACTTGGGTAGATTGAGATTAACTTTACCTTCGTTGGAGCCGCTTTTCGTTTACCTATTCCTTGCGTAGTCCGCTTGTTTGTGCAGGTCTCGAGTGAGCGTTTGTGCAACTACTGGTACTCATTAAATAGCAGCAGGTCTAGTGTTTATGCTCCTTATTATCTAATCATGCCACTGACCGAATTTATGCATTTTGCAATTCACCGTGCCATTTGTTTCGTTTTTCGTTCGCGTGTGCATGTGGATGGGATTTTTGGTAATTGAGAGCGGAAGAAGTTGTCGGAGTGCTTGCTTCACTGTGTTGGCGCCGCTGTTAATTGATGAAGAAAATTGGACATTGATAAGTATGCTGCATTAATCGGCGTCAGAACTGTAATTCCCACCCCCAAATAAGGGTTTCTCTTTCTAAGTCATACCAGTATCTTGTGTACCATGCAATGGTGCGTCAATTGAGCATGCTCTAGCAAATACACTTGTGACTAGAAACTTTGCCGATACTTCGCCACTTCCTGTGTGCCATTCTACACCCAATTTAACTTTTGAAGTCGTCGGACAACTTTGTCGATTCGTTTGGCAGTTGCTATTGTGTTTATGAAGGTTGGAGCACTAACTTGTTTGGGCCGGACTTCGTTTGGAGCTTTTATAAAAACTATCGGACTTTGTGCACTTGTTGTCATCATAAGAGGCCTCTTGCGACGATTGTCTCTGAAATGCTCATAACTGAGGCGTTTAGTGAAGATACAGTGTTATGGTGACTACCTTGGAGACAGTGCACTAATAATCTCAGCATGTGTATCCCCACTGCCGTAGTGATGTGGTAGCCTCTGCGTGGTTCTCATCCTTCTTTTGGTAGTAGTAGTAAATACTCTTGACTGCATTATTTTTGCCATAGAGCTAATAGTTTATTTTCGGGTCGTAGGGCCGTCGACAAGATGCGGGCTTGGCTCTACCCCATTTTCGTGTAATGGCAAGCATCGATTCAGTTTTATTGTTTGCTACCTGTTTATGTGGCTATTTGATCAGTAGGGAGCTGAGTAGATAGGCAGGCAAACTCGAGAGATTCCTTTTTAGTAAAGACTTCCCCATCATCGTTTTAATTTTGTTGACAAGTGGATCTTCTTTGAAGGCTGCAGGAACATGAGTCCGTGTGTTGAGGATTCCAGTTACGGATAAATGGAGTAATAGTGTGACTATCTTCGAATGGTTAGCAGTGCAACTGGAGTACCTCTCTGCTTGATGTAAACCAATAAAGCAGAAAGGGATTGAACCGGAAATTCTAGGGAACCAAGTAAGGATGTGTGTATGGAGTTGCGGTCACCCTGAGAACAAACTTCTCACTTCATTTGTTGCATAACATCTGAAGGCATGGCATGAGGTAAAGGTGTGTGTCATCTGAATGTGGATGGGTGAATTGCGTGCAGATGGGTACATCATTTTGTGGCAGAATTCAATGTTTCTCAATAATAGTTGGGAATTGTGTTGTCGCTGACATGCCTGAAACTGTTGGCAAACATGCGGATGACAACTTCGGGTCATGTTTGTCGTGTATAGTGAAACACCTGGTTTACATCCGCATCGGCTGCCATGGACGCGCGAATGGGTGTTACACCCTACATGCCATTTTCATCACGGGACGGTGGGCAGTAGGCTCTTAAGACTGTCAATTTGGCATTTGCTTCTTTCGGTGATGTTGGAAGAGGTGCTCTGGTGACTGCCTAACAGATTACCCAACGTGTGACTGGAAGTAGCTTTTGTTATGCTGTCAACGTGTGGCACACCGTCATCACAAGACCGTTCTTGGGTTGGATGAGGGTGCGCCGACGGATGGAAGTGTTTGCGATGAATTGGTCAATGGGTGAAGGTCAAGCAGGTATTGCTAAGGTTTCTCTTATAAACACTACATCACTCCAACTCAAGTAGGAAAGTATTTCACACGTCAGCAGTTGACATCCTTTCGTGGGACCTCAGCTAATGCCGCTTTTTGTTATTGCTTTTAAATCGTTGTCGAAAACGTGGCTTTACGTTGCCTAGAATGGTCTGATCCGCCATTTCAACATGGACATCCAACTTTTAGCCGATCTCTTTTCAGTGGGCATTGACCGGAAAACGGGCCAACTGGTGATGAACATAATCAACTACCCGCGTGAGTTCGAACTGAAGGAGCGGCTAGAAGCATTGGTGAAGTAGACATTGATCAATGTGCAGGGCCTTGCACTCATCGCCCTCATGCGTGTGGACTATCGGGCTCTCTTGCTTGATTGGATGGAGCGCACTTTTTACCACTTGCGGGACCAGTGGTGCAACTACCTTGCTGAACACTGGGATGTCTGGTGTCTTTAAGGGTTATCATCGTCATCAGTCTTATTTAGTGATTCCACCGCAACTTGGAATATCAATCCTTATGATTTTGATATCCCTTTGAAATGTACTTATGGTTACTAAGTGTATGGGCATTTTGTTTGATCCTTTTCTTTTACTTGGTTTGCCTGGTTGGTATAATGCAAAGAGGGATGTACGTCTGGAAGGTATTCACTCATTTCGAAGTTGGCAAGGTAAGCTGCAGTGCCTCAACTGGATACCGATTGCGCTATGAAATGGTTGTCTTTGAGGAAGAGCAGTCTGAAGGCAGTAAAAGCTCGAAATAGCCCTTCACTATCGTCTTAATTTTGTCGGCAAATGGTTCTTTCCTAAAAAGTGTGGATATTTTCGTGCTAAAAACGTGCAATTTTGTTGTAGATGCAAAATTCATTGATGACGAAGTAGTTTCCAATACGAAAGGAAACCTGACGACTGCGCAAGTTTCTACTTTTGCGCCTTTTGTTACTCATTTTGACCTTGTCGCATCATTATTATCGGTTGGGGGCGAAGAGGTGGCTTTTTTATTCATCTGTGGATGATGATGACGAAAGTGGGCCTCGCACAATACTACGATTCGATTCAATGTCGACGGGTGGGTCAATACAATAAGGGAGCCNGGGTGAATACAATAAGAGCCGACATTTGACGCTGCTACAGTAAATGGAAAAGCATTTAAAGACAAGGAGGAGTCGGGAATTCATCTGTGTCTTCCATTTACGCACGTAGTTTCGTCGTATCTGCCGTAATTCCAAAGTCCCAATGTATGAATTTAAGGATTGTAGGTTAGGAGAATCGTGGCTGTCAGTGGGTGTGCATCCTCTTGAAATGATTAACTTTACCAGAACCGATGAACTCGTAATCCTCTACGAAGATGGCCTTCTCCTATTTCGAGCATTTTCAGCACCACAAGACAGTAGTGCCAGTCACAGAATTTCTATGGCAGAAGGGGGGGTGGAGGAGTGCCGCACCCGTGACCCTGATGATGTACTGCCACACATATCAATGGGGGAAGGGAGGAGGGGTTGAAGAAAGCTGCTAGACTGATGGTCATTCGAGCACCGGTGCTTTGGTCCCGATCCTTTCTACGTGGATCGGATTAATCCCTACCCCCTTGTGGTTAGGCGAGCTGCTTATTGAAAGACGCAATCATTTTATTGATAATCAGTCAAACAACGGAACAAATCAATTGAAATTGAAGAGGCAACGGGACGGACAAATCATTCGTTTACTCAGTCCAACAAAAACCAATCTGCCAATCGGTCGGCCATATAGTAAAATCATTGTTCGGTGGATTGGTTGGAGAATCGGAGATCGGTCAGTAAGATCGGGATTGAGGGCAGCGATGTAAGCAGTAGCACGAGAAAATAGGCAGCGGAGACGTCAACTTATTCGTTTGAGCTACTAGAATGGGAGAACGGCGGGAGGAGCAGACGGTACGTTACCTTGGGTAGGAAAGACGATAGTGTGGTAAACAAGAGGAGGAAATGAAGAGTACAAACTGACTGAAGGGTGTGGGCGAGTCGGAGGACGTGGGTGATGGGCTAGGAGGAGAGAAGCGCTGCAAATTAGTTCTCGACTGTAGTATCAGGACAGACAATGGATGGCTGGCTAACTGACTGTTCTCGACTGTAGTATCGAGACAGATAATGGATGGCTGGCTAACTGACTTGGTTTCACGTGCAATGGCACAAGTGGTCGAGTTGCGTACCAGAGTATTTTAAGTTGCAGGTTGCCTAACATTTTCCCTTCCGCAATCTCCCCTTCAAACTGACGTCCTCCATTGCCTCTTTCCTCCCTGTCAACAGCTGGCTCGACCTCTGTCGTCTCCCGCGTGCTTGACAGTTAGCTCGCCGGCAGTTGACTCGCCTTGGCATCCTTCCCTCTCCTTCGTCACTTCCTCCCTAGTTCTTCTCAAGGACTTGTTTTGGCCCTCCACTCCTGCTGGTGTTAGCACGCACAGCAGCAGAACAACAACTGGTACATTTCTCTTTCTTAGTACATGATTTCTACTGCAGTGGTCTGTTTTGTTAATGTCAATGCTGCTAACGATGAGAAAATTTAAGCAGATGAAATGAATGCTTTGCTATGCACCGATTCTAGTTTCACTCAATTCCAAATCGAACCCCTCAACATTTGCATGTGAGACAGACGCAAATGACTCAGATGTCGGAAGTAAGGTCTTCTAAGTGGACAAAGAGAGGAGCGACGTCATTGCAAATTATTTTACTCAACAAAATTAAAGGATATTGACCGTTCCGTTATGCGTTGTTAAGAAGAACTGCAGCAGTATGATATCCTTGTATCATCATGGAAGAGGACAAAAGTAGTAAAAACGAGCCGCTGCAGTAGGACCAGAGCTGATGGAGATCGAAGAGTTCCGCTGTATAAAACACGTGCTTAAAAGAGGAGCCTATTAGCTTGCTCAACTCTTTAAACATCAGTCAGAATGTCACACCAGTCAAGGGACATGCCTGTTTCGCCACGACTCAGACGGAACTATGAACCGAGAAGTGATCGGAAATGAATAAATGTGGCGAAGATGTCGAGCCCCACCCATTTGCCATATCGCAAGTATTGACAAAGCAAAAAAGGTCACTCGGTTACTCGGCACTGGTCACACACTTTTTTGGTCCACAGAGCGGTGAGTTACAATTTCTGATGAGCCTGACACCCACTTATACCCTCACTATTAAATGCAATTATATGCTAGCAGTCTTGCAATGTCTAATGGCAAGTCAACATTCTAGCATTCAATGCGGTGCCACCACGCTGCTCCCGAGTGTCCTTGCATTATTAAAAAAATGGGACTAAGATACGTTCGAAATCTAGCAGGACGTAATGATTCAGATATTTTCCTTACTACGTTCTAACTGTGGGTTCGAACACTTGATGCGCCGACTATGTCATTGAAACAAGCAATATGAGAGCAAAAGAATGATGCCTCTCATCCTTGAAAAGCTTCCGGATCGCTGAGTCAAACCCACCCAAATACTTTAAAAGCGACTCCAAGATGCCTTAAACACTTTAGCCCAGAATGCCTGACAGGAAGAGTCCTGACGACGCAATCAAATCAGAAACCACATTTTCGATATTGACAGCCGGACTTGTTCCGGACCGGTAAATGGCCATGGAGAGCAAGAGGTGGGATTGAGGAGAGAAATAGCAGTACCCATGGAGAGGCTCGAACTCTCGACCTCCGCATTATAAGTACGGCGCTCTATCCAACTAAGCTACGGGAGCTAGCCTTCGCTCTCCCTATTATTACTACCACTACTACCCACTTACATTAAACACAATAGCCTCACATTCCCTTTTGCCACTACTGCCAACTACTCACAGCCGCCAAAAGGGCATTCAGTAACCATTACTTATTTTTTACCAAGTGCTCACTAGCTTAAGCTCCTTGATTTTCCAAACATCTTCCAAATAGAGGTACCATCCGCAGCTTGGGTCATGNAAATGGCCATGGAGAGCAAGAGGTGGGATTGAGGAGGGAAGGAAAAGCCATGCCTCTGAAGAGGCTCGAACTCTCGACCTCCGCATTATAAGTACGGCGCTCTATCCGACTTAGCTACAGGGGCTAGCCTTCGCTCTCCCTATTATTACTACCACTACTACCCACTTATATTAAACACAATAGCCTCACATTCCCTTTTGCCACTACTGCCAACTACTCACAGCCGCCAAAAGGGCATTCAGTAACCATTACTTATTTTTTACCAAGTGCTCACTAGCTTAAGCTCCTTGATTTTCCAAACATCTTCCAAATAGAGGTACCATCCGCAGCTTGGGTCATAAAGGAAATTAATTTTTTTTTACCACTGATTGCAAGCAAATCAAAACTGCATACATAGTGTAAAAACAGAGCTTCAGTATGCTTCGCATCTCATTAGTTTGCATCACACGTGCTAATTGCACTTGGGTTAACGCATAACTCTGCTGCAACTATAGTCGACGCATAAATTTAGCTGGGATTTCAATGTGACCAATAGCCTATAGGCAGTAGCGAAATTGTAGACAAGTTTGTGTGTTTCACCGCATTTGTCCTACCCTCGCGGCACTGACAGGAGAAAGCCTAAAATCATCTTTATTGGAAACATTCATTTTACTCATCGCCCATTGAATTACTCAGCAATGCCAAGTAATTGGCGTCTAGCTACGTACTTCACGCGAATCCTAGTTTAACTTGGCTGTACCTGGATTACCTCTATGTTTGCACCATATTGAGCATATTGGAATGTCATAAATAAAGGTGATTTCTTGTCGGATGACGCGGAACTGCACAGATCGGATTCAAATGGATGAATAAATAAAAATATGCCCTAAGAGGAAGAACACTGCCAAGATGGCCTTGTAACTGCACTACAAAACCAAATTTTGCACTATTACGTGCTCATCTTCCTTCAGTAGAGCTAAAAGCTGACATCATTTCCCACTCATTGCCTTATCCCTTCTTCTACTTTCACTCAACCAACCACTATACTTGGTCTCAAGAGGCCATGTTAAAAGTGTGTACCCCTTCACTCTCCATTCAGGGACACGTACAGAGCTATGGAGCCAACCCAGTGCTCCTTTAATTGCGCCAAACTTGCGAAATGGCCACTTTAGCACCCTACACTCCAGCTTCTATGCTTGCACAATAGCGGGCCTTAAAGGGCCTAAACATTTTTTCTCCCTTCCCACTTGGCCACTACATTCGAAACACAGTGTATGACGTTCCCTAATAGCAAGTTTCAAAGCAATATTTCAATTCCAGAGCTATGTAGAAAAAGAGTGCCAGAATTTGGGGCTATTTTGTAAATATAAGTAATGCTTATTTTATTTAAGCCCTGGCTGAAGCCGAGGGTCTTAATTATATCGAAGTAACGTTGCAACGGCAGTAAAAGCAACATAAAGAGGCGGTAAATGCGAAAATCGAAAAATTCTGTGCAGTTACTCACTTTCTGCACTTAACCCAGGGTTTTATAAGAAATTACAGTTTCGTTCCTATTTCCTCATGAAATTGCTACATGTTTGGATCAATTCCGACAAATAATGGCATAATGTAGTTTAATCTGAGTTTTGTCAGAAGCTATTATATGAATAGTAAAAATAATGCATCCAGAAATGCTAAGGAAGATTTGAGGCTATAGATATGAACATTCATAGAAGATGACTGCACTAATAATCTCTGTGAATAAAATTCACCAATTTTTATGTTCTAGTCAGATTATTTAAATTACTTATTTAAATTGTTGATGCTACTGTCATTGCCATTTATATAACTGCTCTTCATAATCTACGCGCCCACTTTTAGGTCGTATCGTACTTTCACTTCCTCGTTTTTCATTGCTTACCATCCGGTGGAACTGCAGAAATTTTCCGTTGATTTTGGTAGTAACTTCTCTCTGTCCCAATTTTTCTTATTAGCCAACTTTACTAGCACTTAAATACGATGAATGCTAACATAACAATCCCAAAAATAAGGTACATTTTAGCCAGTCAATGCGCGACTCTTATGATAAATACCCCTACACTTCATCATCCGCTGAGTGGTCCCACTCATATTGGGTACAGCAAAAGTGACTCGATAAGTGGAATGTTTTTTCGTTGTGTGAGAATGCAGTCCATCTGCACAGGTCGTGAAATCAACTCATGTTTGTCCCCCGCTTGATCATGGAGCTTGTTATTGCGCTTTGAGCTCCGACAATCACATAAGGCGAGGTTGCGAATTGTTGAAGCGCACAACAAGAAGTGGATGTGATCCAATCACCAGCTGTTGAGCGTGATCTCATATTGCCTTTAGTTCCACTCATAGTTAGTCAACCAATCAGTTAGAAGTTTTACCTATCTTATGCTCTTGTTATTTATTTTGTCCAGTCGAATGAATAGGTTTTATTAGTTGAAATTAAAATTGAAGCACCAATCACCATTCAAGTCATCGCTTAGGATGCAGTTAATGTGCTGTTTCCTTTCCTACTGCTCCTGGTCCTGTTCCACCTTACTGCACCACGGGTTTTTGCAAAAATAGTTCGGTGTGGCAAAGGCAACCATTCTACTTGATCATTTGATTTGTGCATTGAGAATATGGGGCAGAATAGCCATTTTTGGCACAATTTACAACCATTTACTTATGTGATACTTACTCTCCCAACAGTGGTATTCCTTTGTTCATCTCTCCTCAGGCAGACATGCAGTTAGGTAATTAGGTACCGTGTAGCATGTAATTGTGCATACACGTCCAGGTGAACGGCTATAAAATGACAGTATTTCAACTTTACTGCATTTAATTGTGTAGGATGCAACTCAGTGGAGTTAAAGGATACTTTTGCCCCACAACCCACGTCTTGTGATGCTGCCATTTCCATCAGAGCAGAGATATGCAGGGTTGCTATGAGCGTATTTGCATCTATTATGTAGTGCCATTTATGGCAATTTGATTGACGTCAGCAATTTGGGCGGAAATCAATGATTCTATCAACCCTACCTCACTTGGAGTGGGCTTGTATTCTCTAACAGGGGGAAAACATTACATTTTCTTGAATAAGCTTACAAAACTAGGTTTCGTACAAATTTCCCGCAACTTCTTGTCGTTAATTCTCTACAATTTCCTCCACAAGCCCACCTTTTCCTAATCTTTGCACTATTTCCGCCGCTACTAGCTCTTACCTTCTGATGGAGTAACTTGGTTTTGGAAGCTAGGCTAGAAAATGGCATTTATTCCTGTGGTACGAGGGCGAGTTTGCCTGCACGTTTAGGCATCGACAATTAATTTTATATGTATGTGAATTGCCGACATATTAACACAATTGCTCATTAGTTAAATCGCTCATTTTACCACTTCTAAATATGCTTTCCATTCCGATCTTTCATTTGCAGCTGCCTTAAATTATGAACTTCCGAATGGCTGGACCAGTATCGCAAACAAGTGGATATCTGATTTAACATTACTCCCTCTGGTAAGCCGTGTTAGACGACATAGCAGGGCGGTATCATTCCAATATGCAGCAACCTAGTGGCCAACTCACTCGTGCTAAGGAAGTTAAAGCGTGAAACACCATATTTTAGCAAAATAATTGGAATGGCAAGATAATTTTCCACAAATCGTTTGCGAGTTTCGGTGAGCAGATGATACTAGCTGACGCAAAATCGCTTTTACGTTCCAAGAAAGCCCACGCATTCTCATCTGTAAGATGCGTTGGTTCCTCTGCTGAGATGGTGTGACCATTAACCACACAGCACTAGGATCATTTTTAAGGTAGTGCAGTACTCGAGGAATCGTCACAATAGTTTTGAGGCGAAGATTTATTTCCATTTTCGGGTAAAAGATTTAAGCGCCTCTGAAACTGGTGCAATGGTCAAGAAAGACATCTCTTAGTGCGAGCATACACAAGACACCGAAGGTTTGCCTTCTCTTTGAGTCGATGGCGTTCACTCAGTCATGATGTTAGACTGTACTGACTGGTTTACGCCCAAAGCACAAATTCAAGCAAGTATGCGTCACATAGTCTCAATTGTTTTGACATCTTCACTTAGACCTTCTGTATGGAGGGAATCTGCAGTTGCTGCGTCTATAAGACTTCCTTCTCCTAGTAGCACGCAAATTCCGTCCATGCATGCGACCAGGTAAAACCCACTTGCCCCTTTTACGATAACGTCAAATCATTACTTTGTCTGCATGGTTTGACCGAGAGAGATTCTTTTGAACGACTATTCTCATACATCCCAATTTAAGATTTGAGCCATTTTACAAGTCGACACCAAATAACAGTTAATGCAGATCAAGGGTGTACATTAGCTACATATTTCGTTAGAGCTTAGAACCTCGAAGTCATAACCAAATCAGTGTATTCGAATGCAGAGACAACGAACTTGGTGCAAGAATTATTAAAAATGACCTACTCGAACCCCTCACTGCGAGCACTGCAAAATTGCGAAAGCTGAAGCCAAAATAAGATGTCTCGCAAGGTACCTTTTTGACTTAGTGGAGGCGAAGCTTTGCTTCTTAAAATTCCTGCATTTTTTGCAGAGTTCACATTATTAAAGCATGAATGCTGAGAAATACTCTGATTAAAATACACAAATCTCATCCTCAAGAGAAGCGAAAATCTTACCTGAGAGGTAGTTTAAATTGCGGCTCTTGTGCGTCGTGATTTTCAGTGCTTTTATGCAATTTGATCAAGTCTGAATTGTTTGCATAGTGTGCAGCAAACTGCGAACTTGCAGTGGTAGAGGCAAATTTACCTTTAAGTTTGGTAAACGAACAGCCGATTGCTCACCATCTTGTTTCATTTAGTGCATTATCCTTATTTTTACCCAAAAGTACAGTTGATGGAAAGTTTGTATTAACAGTTATTCAGGCCATGTTTTAATTTGCGCACACTGATTACAAGTCCATGATCTCGGATGCTAGTACAAGCAGTGCAGCGGCTTCTCTGAGCTAAGCTGTGGCTAGGCTAGCGATGATAAGCACTCCACTGGATTTTGTCTCAGCACCTTTGTCTAAAATTATTTGGAAGGGGAAGCGAAGGTCCTGTGAATTTATTTAAAAGTACTTCACGTTCACCATTAATTAAATTTACTTTATGAAATGAGAAAAGGCACGAAATGTAAAGAAAGCTATGGACATTCCAGTAAAATAAAGCATAGATTTTCGGTGTATTTGCAAGCTCTCCTTACCTATACCCCTCAAAGCAGGTTACAAATTTACGACACATCTGGCCCTTTAGCATAAGGTTTTGCAAAGCTTATGTCGTAACCAAAAAACACAAGAAATTACCAGAGAACTTCATTGTGATATCAATTGTGGCTGAATAATCAAAACTTTCGGGTTTGAACAAGGTGTGAGTGAAGTGTTAGGAAGTTTAGAGACAAACTAACAATACACCTCCGCTCCACCTCCCTTTGCCTTCCAACAGCACCCAAACGTGTAGTGTTGATGACAATTTCGATTGAATGCAGCCTCTGCTTCTATGATGCTCAGTGGTTGAAGCCTGTTAGAATCAAGAGAGGATTTGTCCCTAAATTTGCTGGATTAAGGTTAGGGTCTGCCAGGGACCTTGCCAAAGAGGGACTTGGCGCTCACCTGACTATGTGGATAGAGCAATGCCAAATGGCAGATTTGCCAGTTTACAGTATGCTTGTAGAAATTTGTTGTGATGATTTGTGCAAGCAAAGTCAAGATTTCACATGATTGAACTACAAAACTGCACCGCACGCTCAGACAGTACCTTACTGCAGCTTATTCTTTTTTATCAAAGCGGTGCTGCAGATTGATTCACTGAGCATTGGTTGGTGGATGCTGCTGCCAGATGGCTCTATTGAACGGTTCATTTGCATACCTGGCTTTATAAGATACAGGGCTCGTGTCACTACCAGGGCTGTGAGAAGGCTTCCATGTTCGGCAAATAGACTTGCAAGTAAATTACTCAGTCAGTCTACCTGTTTGGCTGCTACGTTATGTACGTTTCTTATTTAATGATACACCCAGTCATGAAACTAACGTCCCCAGCTCCGAGGAGGATGAGGCCTGCTCTGAACCGGCATATTTCTGACTACTGTGTGTTTTTATACGGATAAATGCTAACAAAAATGCCTTCACACCATCCGGCAACTCGTGTAAAGGAATAAAGGCAGGAGAGATGTACAGCCCCGTTCCTACTATGCAGGACACGCCTCCAATCAATAAGGATAGGGGTACCAGAAAACAACCTAAATGCCTGTCAGTTCCTCCATATGCGCCAACGACTAGTAACTGCCTCGATGTGAAAATGGGCTTGCATCGTTCGCAGACTGCACTTATAAATCACATCACCCTGTGCCCACCTTCCGAATGCATTTACTTGCATTTGCAATGGCGAACGCACAATATACTTGGCGTTTCGTTGGCGAGTTACGTCCGGGTGCCAATGGTCACTTCTAATGTGCAGAATGGGTAACAAGAATTATCCATGGGGAATCAAGTTCACAATTTTTTAAAACAACCTAGACATTGCCCTTAATTTCAAGGAACTGTGAATAGAGAGGAAGATGAGGAGGAATTTGAGGGTGAGAACGACGTGGAAAGGTGGCGACTGTCGGGTGACATAAATTGATTTATGCAGTCAGTGAAATTGCGTCTCATTGGCTTAATAAACATGCTCTGTGTTTTAGAATCTCACCTTTCCCCAACATTCTAATGCTTCTATTAATGAGAGAGAATTGCTTGTGATCAGAAGGCTTGCCCGTTGGGGCACTTCCAAACTGCTCTAAGCACGCATATTTGTCAATCTGCCTACAATTCACCCCAAGATAATTGCAAGGTGAGCGCTTACTTCTTAGCTCAAAAATACTCATTTAAAATTCCAGTAGTCATTTTAAATGCCTTGATCGTTTCACCCTGATTGAAGGGCGTCAGCCGCGAAAAGCAGTTTACAGGGATCCTGCTGAGTTTTAAAAACGAATGAGCTATTGTAAATTAAAGAGCTTCTAGCGTAAACGCTTGAGGTTTATTTCTCCTGGATGGTAGAATGTTTATCGAGCTGGTCGCCAAACTACTTCTGCTGCCGTCCAAGCNAGCTATTGTAAATTAAAGAGCTTCTAGCGTAAACGCTTGAGACCAAGCATTGTGATTCGACCTAAATTGACACATTCAAATCTACAGCCAGAATAATCCACGCTGCTTGTGGTGCACGCTATGATAGACAAATGAAGGATCTGCAATTAATGTCCTTAAGTGATTTGATTTGTTTCATTGTTCGAAACAATCACCGTCCATTCGAATGGGTTTCCATAACTCAACCAACCAACTCACTTGCCATCGCGTTCCTAGTGGGTGATAAGTCAAGATGCTGGATTGAGTTTCAGGTAACTGAAGGACTTTAGAATTTGGCGCCAATCGTTACCCAATTCAGACATAATTGAGCTGTCATTCTCAGTTATTATTCCCCACACTTAGTGCTGTGCCACTGACACCTTGTCTATCACCCACGAACTTGGTTCCAAGTAACACACACCCGTTTTCCTATCCAATTAAATATAATACTAGTCGATGAAATAGTCTGCCGCCTATTGCTGAAAATTTGCCTCAAATTAAGATGTATGCAAATAAATTCATCGTCTTGCTTGTGTCGTGCGTTTCCATGTTCAAGAAAGTGGAAAACAATACCCGAACCAGATGTCTTCGTTGGCTTAGAGGCAAACTGATGCACAGCTGATAGCAGAATGAGGATTCATTTTGACGATTGATCAAACAAACCCACGGGCACATGTTCAGACCACAGGATGTGCTACTCAAATAGCAGTAGTAAGTTAATTTTCAGGCCATTAATCTGCTTGCAGTTTACGAGCTTTCTTCATCTTCTAGGGTGCTAACGGTTTAGTTTGCGGAAGGTTGCGTATTCGAAATGGCCGATACATGTTACTAACCTCTTAAGCTGTATCCACAAAGGGAGCAGTTAAAAAACAAATATTTTGTCGCTGCTGTTTTCTGTGCTGATATAGAAAATACCCGGTGGTTCTCTATGCTAGTTATACGCATCCAAACATTTTCGCAACTTGACACCATATTCGTTTATGCCAACAGGTAACGTGTGGAGTATTGGCAGTCCGTTTCTTTCTTCACTGGTACACGCAGATACTTCAGCTTGCGCGCAATGCCTCGACATTCCTGTTCTCGCCAATTTTGCCTCATGACTATGCACTGTACACGCATCCAATTATTTCTTTATAAGCAGAAAAAGGTTTGTTCTCAGCTATCATTGTACCGCGAAAACCAAATCCTCGTATTTTACAGCTAGTTAATATCTTTGTAGCATTGGTAGTTATGCACTTTGCGCATGCATGGCAAGTGGCAGTGAACAGTATCTCTGTGGCAAGAAACCTGCTAGTTGTAGTAAAAGTAATTTAAAGCGTCTTTCGGTGATTTCAACTCACTAATTTCTGCACCAGAAGATTATGGCTGACCTAATTATGCCGAAAGCTCTAATTAAGCACATGGATGCTGAGGTTCTATTTCACGTGACGTTATTTGTCTGATGTTGTGAGGCGAATGAATGAATACAACTGCAAAGTGTATTCCGAAGTGCTGAACCTGCGGAGCTTTGTAATCCAATGCTAGCCAAATCTGTGGGCGCCAGTGGACAAAGCGACAATCCGAAAGCGCCTTTTGTGAAGTCTAGTACGTAGCTCATTTGGAAGAGGACAGACGAGGAATGGCGTGACACCGAGTGGACTAAAGAGACGCCTGAAAATTTTGAGTATGAAAGCCAGTGATCACCACATCGACCCTACATCACTTCTGCTTAGGACAGTTGGGGTTTGTGGATGTGTGAGAGCGAGCACTGCAGACATGAGGGAAGTGCGGAACCCATAGTGAGCAAAATCATCTATTCACCAGTTGCGTACTGCGCACCAACCGAGACTGGCTAAAACATGCCTGCTTGTGAGAACAGTGCATGGCCTGGTTCACACTGCCTCCTTACCCGCTCTCGCTAGCACACACCCACGTGGGTAGGGTGTAATAGTTTGCGTGGCCTAGGCATGTCGCTCGGCAAAGCCGCTGTTGTTAGACCAGTATTCACTACAGTGTCTCGATTTGCGCTTTGCGGACAGAATCGCAAGTTTTACAGCATGCCATATTGGATCAGCAGACTTTAACCACAGCATTGATATTTGTAGTCCCCATGCAGCGTTTGTCAACTTGCATGGCTACACGGTTTTATTAACGCTTGCGGCCATAGAATTCAAGTCGATCATCTTGGCCATTATGATTGATCCGAAATAACATCCTTTTCCATAATTGGCTCTAGCAAACGGCATCATTTAAATTCTGGAGCAAGTAGCACTTCTGCACCTGAAGAATCATCTCAAGCCCGTTTTTAATAACTGTTGTGCGGGAGATCAACTGCAACCGTTTGACAGAAGGATAAAGACAGTGCATGAGGCATCGTACAGTGGCTGAAGCTAAAGAGTGCTCACTCCTGTTGGGTCAAAGCTAACAATAAGCATTACAAAACTTCAGCAGCAATGAATAATACCGCATCTGCGAATGAGATAGGCGGTTCATCACAATTTACCATCACATGGCACATGAATGCATGCAATTGTGGGACTGTCAATATGGAAGATATCCAGCAGCAATATTTGCCAATGGTGGGTACGCAACCAGGTCGCCTGGTTGAGCAGCAAACATCCTTCAGACCAATCAAATATAGCCTTGGATCTACAGCAACTGGGCAAGGGCTACTTTCCATGCATTGTCTGCAAAGCGATGCAGTAAACAAGATTCATGCTAAATACCAGTTGGCCCCGCAACCAATGCGATAGTGTTGAGAGGAATACATTCCCGTACTCTATATTGAGCGGTAACTGAAAATGCAAGGCTAATAAATGAGCTTTCAGCGTGTGCATAAAGGTTCCGGTCACGAAGAAACATTCACTAGATAAACCATACACCGATAAGCTGTGCTGACTTTCCTAATGCCAATTCTAAAGTGCTTAATGCGAGTTGTCAGATGCCAAAGGAATATCAAAGCGTCTACACCTATTTTCGGTATGATCCGAATGAACTTCTTAAAGAGACTTGAATAAAATGTTTCCTTATATGCAGAAAGAAAAATTTAGCCCTATTGAAGAATTAGCGCAGCAGATGCCGAGTTGCGGGTGCAAGTCCAAAAGCGCAGACAAATGCGACACCTCTCACGTCATGAGATATGCCACAATTCAAGTCCAGCGGGTCGGGACGTAAACATACGCCCAACATGAACTCGGCGTTAAGATTTAGGCTGACTGAATACCACTTACAATGGAAGATAAAATTATTGGGCTGCAAAATTCACACAACTGCAACTGAGGCTTTATCATAATCTGAAAACTCGCACGCAAATCCAATGAGTTACAAAACATTGTAAACAATTTTACTACCATTTGTGGCAATACTCACAGACGCCATTTGCTGGCATGAGGTCACGACAATTTACTAAAAGTCGTATAAGTTGCTGGCTTCAATATCCATTTAATGACTGTTTAATGTTCGAAACATTGTATCGACAGATGCACTTTTTAATTGAGGCACTTTCCTACAACAACAAGGTCACTCACTTTCACATGCTGTTTGTTCCAGTTGTAGAATGAGACTGGCAGGCAAGGTGCAAGCATGATCCTTTCCGAAGATATCGAGGTTGTTAAGCGACTCGAAAATCCCCTCTGCCCGTCCGACATTGAAGAATTTGAATGCAGTTGCTTCGGCCAAGACCGACGTCACCTCAAAGCGTGCAATCGTCGTAGATTTTCAACAGTGCCTGCAATTTACAGGAGTGAACGGATAAAGTACTACTGTTGGCTTTTGCTTTGGTGCCTAAAATAGCTTTGTGAGCAAATGTTTCTTTGGAGTCAAAATAGCTACAGTGAAATTGGTGGTGGCAGCACTGAACTAAATTCTTAACTGATACTGGCTTTGGAGTGCATCAAGCAGCGCTTGACGTTTGCAATATTACTTGCAATTGAATGAGGGTTGTTAAAAGTGTTTCGGTTGTTTTATTGTTGGTAAACAAGGTAGTTCAAATCTTTACAAATATGCCAATTATACGAATGTTTCCAAGGTGCTTGCAAGACGTCATTCGTTTATTTTTTAAAAGAACCTTGTGTTACACTCCCAAGAAATTGTTTGGCCAGTCAAGTTGCCTCATGGAATAGCGTTGGATTATTCATATTTCCTTCTGCTCTTGCTACTGTGAATAGACTATTTAGGTTGCAAACTTGTGTGAGGTGCCGAGGTTCGTTTTCCACTCAGGTGACCATGGCGCCTGCTCAGTCACAAGATGTGCACATGCACAAACCCCTCGTCTTCCGGCACAGCTCTCATCGCAGTGCTCATTATAGTTCGATTTTGCCTCCACCCGTGCAAATCCCCTCCTTGCACCCAATCGAAGACGAGCCTTTGTATGGAA